>CCAG010017159.1:0-13793 GCA_001077435.1 Glossina morsitans morsitans | reverse complement strand
AATAAAAGTCAATTGGTTTTGTTTCATAAACGTATTATTACTACTGTAACATAACTACTTTTTTTGCACGAATTTTTTGGAAAAATATTCCGAGTCTTTTCGTCTTAGATTATTTTTTATAGTTGTGGAACAAACCTTCAAGTTTACCGTTCATCATATGTATTTTTCTACATGATTTTTCTTTAGTACGGCACCTATCGTATAAAAGAAGATTTAGGTGCATATTGAAATACTCTATCGACTGTCGAACAACAGCATTTCCTTCTTTATTTAGTTAAAGTGGCTATCAATCAAAATTATTTGGAAAGGCATCGGTCATATATAATGGTCAGGCCCCCCTAGTCAAGGCGAATTTCAAGAAAGGTTTCTCGCAAATCTCGCGCAAAATTATCTGAAAAACGTTACAAAGGACAAAACAAAAAAGATGGTCTTAATTAAACCGGATCTTAGACAAAATTATTTCAATTAACTTCCAGAAAGTAAAATACTCACATATATACATAGTAGTTATTAGTTCCTTTTCTTATGAAGCGGATGTCACGTTAAATGGTTTGAAAACAATTAAGAGAAGTAAATAAAAAATAAATAAAAAAAAATTATGTGAAAGGAGAGTCAAAATAATGAAGGGCAATAATTTGCGATGAACATGCCCTACTAGTGACAAATATCTTAAGGAAAATCAGGCGAAAACAGTTTAGATTCAATTAAAAATTTAATTCCATAAGATGATCAGTCAGTATTTCATATTTTTTAAACGTCACCAGGGCCACTTTTTTTCAAACTTACCACCAAAATCAACGTTTATTTCCCTGCTGCTTGGCAAAGCTCCATGAAGTGCATTGCGCAGTCGCATAACGTATACAAATTCTTTAAATTTTGTACAAGACTTATTACAAACCTTATTCAGTTACGTTTCGCGCATTGCGTGAAATTTATTGTCAGTGAACCCAGAGGTTATGCTATTTGCAGAAAACTCATTTCAATTATTTGGGAATTGAATTAGATGGGCCTTTGACATGGACTCACCATATGAATGCAAAGTTAATCCTAATAAAATTTAAAAAGAACGAAGAACGGGGTCTGGTAGTGCTATTATTAAACAAACGGAAAACAATTAAAGAGAACAACTTGTTGTTGCAAAGACAGCCGGAAATATTGCGTAGAGTAGCAGATTTTTTATGGTATACAATTAATTCACACAGGGACTTAAATGTTCCGATCATCATCAGCATAAAGAAGGAAAGTGCCAGCAAACATGTTACTAAAGTTGAAGTCATCCGACTTTTCTTGCTCGATCCCTTCTTTTAAAAGAGAAACATGCTCACTTAAAACGTAAAGGAAGTGCAGACGCAATAAATTGGAAGGTGATCTGCATTGGCAGTCATATTTAGTAGCAGATTTTTTATGGTATACAATTAATTCACACAGGGACTTAAATGTTCCGATCATCATCAGCATAAAGAAGGAAAGTGCCAGCAAACATGTTACTAAAGTTGAAGTCATCCAACTTCTCTTGCTCCATCCCTTCTTTTAAAAGAGAAACATGCTCACTTAAAACGTAAAGGAAGTGCAGACGCAATAAATTGGAAGGTGATCTGCATTGGCAGTCATATTTAGTCTTCAATTAGGTGAAAGATATTAATGCTCATTGTAGGAAGATTCAATAAATGAGTAGAAAAAAAATCTGTATGTATATGTTTTTCATATTATAAGAGTAAGTAATGTAATAAGAATCCAAACCAGCAAAAACATAACCTGTTACTACAAAATTTCAAAACTGGTAACTAAAGTGCGTATAAAAATCGAAAACAATCAATTAGATGTCGCCGCAGTTACCGCTAGAAACGTTAGTACCGCTTTTTTGTGATATAAATTAGATGATGTCGACTTGATTGATATGTGCTTTCAACAAGACGTATGCCGTAAACTTCGCGTCACAATGAATTTATTGAGAGAAAAGTAACGACTTCATAGCTTTTATCTTGACCGCCGCAATCGCCTTCATACTTGACTTGTAGACTTGCTTAAAATAAGATCTCGTACGAAATCACCTGAAACTAATTACTTAAGTTCTTCATACTCCCTTTAATTTTTGGGGAAATGTTAAGAAAAGTCGAACTACTTAGAGTTTTTTTTCGCCTGATTTACTTTTCCACAGCAAAACTCTGATATCTGGAATTTCACCTAAAGCATGAAATCATCGATATTTTCATTTCATTTATTATCAATGACGATTTCGTTAGCATTAATCATAGATTCTTATTGTGCTGCCCTCGTACCTCTTATCAGGGGTTTCCCTATCAGTTAATGTGCACGCGAAGAACTACGCACATATGTACATTTCACTTTTTCCTGTTGAAAAAGAAAAAACGAAAACAAAAACGAAAACGAAATTTAAAAACAAAAAAAAACAAAAAAAAAGAAATGTCAAAAATATAAACATAAAAGGTCATAATTCGAGGTTCAAATAATATATAGTTTAGTTTATCAGCTTATTGAAGAATAAATGAAATCTTTCTTTTTGAAATGAAATGAGAGTTTTACATATAGAGAAAGAGAGAGACTAACTTATGGCAGATAAGTAAAAGGGACATCATAAGAGATTTATTCTTGAGGTTATATCAGTAGAGGAATCGTCATAAAGAAATTTGTCTTCGCACAGCTAACATGTATTATTAAATTTTTTAAACCGGCGAATTGTAATTTTTGATTAGACAATGAATGCAAATATTTGTCGTTGCTGTCTTATGGAGAATCCTATCATTAGTTATAATATCTTTGATCAGACTACAAATCTGTGGAATGAGTTGCGTGAATGTTCGCCTATAGAAGTACAAATTAAACCTGATGACGGTTTACCACGTGTGATTTGTGATTTATGTTGGTTGCGTGTTCAAGAAGCGATCGATTTTCGAAAGCGTTGTCTGATCGCCGACAGAGAATTGAGACGGCGTTACGCCGAACATAAGAATAAAGCTGTAGAGGAAGTTTTGGGCTTAATAGAGAAATTGCGAGAAAAAGATTTATTGGAATCTCAACAGAATAGATCGCCCATAAATTTGCCGGAAATTCTCAACGAAGAGCTAGATTTAATTGATTTGGGTAAGATTTCATTATCAATGCATGGCTTCTTTTTTCTTTGCCTCTCTATAAATAAACAAATAATTTGCTTTCCTTCAATAACAGATAATCCTCCGACAAATTTCTTAAATGATTTTTCTAGTGCAACAAATGAGGATCCTGTACCTAATAATATAATTGAATCTACTGATAACCACTGTAACTCCTCCTTAAAACCATACGATATTGATAATAATCAAAAAGAATTGCCTTGCTTAGGAACAACGCAGGACGATTCGGTTAGATCTAAGAAAGGACCGTTTTATTGCCCGAAATGCGAAAAGAAATTTACACGAAACTTTCAATTAAAGTTACACATGACATCCGTCCATAAATTGGGCAACGCGCCTGAATATAAATGCAATACGTGTGAGAAAATCTTTGCTTCCCTTCATAGTCTCAGTTATCATCAGAAATCTGTACATTCGCAAGAGAGACCTTTTACGTGCACGCATTGTCGCCGCCAATTTGTATTGCGTAGTCAATTGAATTCACACCTGCGTATACACACCGGCGAAAGTAAGCCCCGTACGCATCAGTGCTGCGATTGCGGTAAACTTTGGCCAACAAAATCGGATTTACGAACTCATATGCGTTCCCATAATCCCAAAATTGAAAGGCCTTTTAAATGCAATGAATGTGAGAAGAGTTTCTTTACACGGGGTCATTTAAAGTCACATCTATTGGTGCATACCGGAGAAAAGCCATTTTCTTGCGAGTATTGCGAACGTTCGTATCAGAGTATTGGAAATCTAAATAATCATTTAATTCGCCGTCATATGGATGAAGTGAAAAATACGCAGTGTGAGGAGAGAGAAAATAAAGTGTTAATGGAGCTCTGAGGCGGCATCGTTCGGCATTCAAAAGAAAGAGTATTGTAAATATGTGGAAAGTATTTAGTGTAACATTAGTTAGAAATTAAGTGAAAATCCACATGTATAACTATAAGAAATGAGAAAATTAAATTCATCATAAGACGAGTCCTTTATATTCATCGCATTTAGAACATTTTTTACTTATCTATTTTGATAGTTGTGACAAAGTTGAGATCGACATTGGCCGTAACTTCAAAGATGTTTTGGTTTCTTTACCTCTTTAGCAACTTTTTAAGACAACTGGACTTACTTTGCAAATTTTTTCCTATCAAGACCAATCAGAAACGAATGAAGGGACTATTATACTTAGATAAATTGATTCGGGAACTTTGGTGATGGGTATAAAAATTAGATCGAACTGTAATAGCGTCACCCATTACTTGCTTTATTAAATAAATAATTAATAAATACTGCCAAATACATTCAAAATGATAGATCGCTTCAGAGATGACTTTGACATAATAACTTCGCTTTGGAATACGTTCACCAACAAATAAATTACATTTACTTTGATGCTTAATATAATCGAATTATTAAAATTTACATAAGCTGTAAATGTTTGCATGATGCATATCACATTGTGTGTGGACGTGTCAATGCATTTGGACTGATTTACACACAAAACGATATTTGATACGATTTATAAAAAGATCTACATCGATAAGCATGGAAATGATTTCCATTAGATATCAGCTATGTGGTTTTATTTCTGCATCCTTCTCTTTCGATCGCAATTTTATCGATTCCATTCATTTGGTATATGCTTCGGAATTATATACATATATTTCTTGCTTTAATGGAAAATGAAAATTTTATATAATATTTTGCTAATAAACATTATTGCAGGTTTCCTTTTTTTTGTAATTTTCTTTTTGCTGCATCACTCTTTGTATATTTAGATAATTAAAATTAATATATTTATATATACAAAAAAAAAAAAAAAAATATTAAAAAAAAGTGCTATAAATTTATAATTGATGATGAATTAATTATTTGCCAAAAAATGCCAATCAATAAAAACCAACGTAAAAAATTAATACGAGAAGAAAAAAACAGCCAAGTCGAACAGAATACTGTTTGCTACTGCATGTTTAGAAATGCTATCATCACGCTGTGATTGTCTTCTTTAGTAGAAATTGCAATAGACGAACGACTTGATCAAGCTCAGTTTTTTAGTGAACTAATCCGTTAGCTATGAATATAATTCGATAAAGCTTTCTTCATATTATAGGTCATGATTAATTAGGATATTCAGTGGATAGGCAGTGTAATGTATAGGTGGAAAAGATAAATGTGTTCCAAACGATTTTCAAATTCATAATTTTCAAATCCATGCGATTGCATACTTCCTGTACGCCTTTTGTCAGACTTTTTAAGATCACTTGTATTGAATCGTTGGTAATGCTTTCTATTTTATGATCACACTATCACACTATGTTATATCGAATTTTTCAAAACTCATTTAATTAGCTAAAAAAAACGGCATTGCCTAGACGACGTGCAGTTAAAGGCTTATAAAAGCATTAAAACCTTAAGTGAAAACGTTTCATTAGTTTGCGATATGAAATTGTTTACACGAGTTAATTATTGCCACACTCTTTAACTACTTAACTTAACTTTTGTTGAAATAATATTTTAGGAGCAAACAAGTTAAGAATTTCTCTATCTTAGGGAAACTGTAACATGTTTCTCTCAATCCCACACATGAATGGATACTTTCCATCTGTAAGAATATATATATATATAAGAATATATATGTGTAAGAATCTAAGAATAAATGTATAAGAATGTAAGAATATATAAAAGTACTTAATTATTACTGTTATTTTATTAATTGCTATCGAAACTTATTTCGTGATTCTATTTAATTATTAATGCTTACAGATGAGAAGAGTGTAGACCTTCAAAGGAAAATTTCAAATTTCACGAAAGTTCTTCAGTACATTTTCTTTCAGGTAAAGAGAATTTTAAATTTTATTTTTTTTCTTTAATTTTTCACTTTTAGTGAATTTTTGCAGTGTTTAGAGGTACGGGTGCGAACTGTGAAACCGATTTAGCCAAAACTGTCCGTCGTCTATCCGCCCGTCGCTATTACAATTACAACCTGAAAATTTTCCCTGGAAGAGCAAAGCCGCTCTCAAAACCTGTTTAGTCAAACCATGTCATGAATCAGCTTGTGGTTATCAAGAAAAAAATTCTCCTTTTATAAGAGTAGTGCCTATGATTGTTAGGCAATACAAGCGCAAAACCTTACCCAGCAGCTCAACAATATAATTCGAAATAGAAATTGTCGATGCGATATGTGCGTTATATGTCAAGTAAGGGACTTTCGTCAAATTTTGCAGACGGTGGTGCTTACTGCGATTTATCAAGGATTTCTTCTGTCCATAGTCAAGTATTTCACGCTGTCTATAGTCTACGGCATTTTGAGAACCTCGTCTAAGTTTCGTTTACTTCTTTCTGCCTTACGTCCGAATATATGCTTCATATTTTCTTGCCAAATTTTCAATAACGTAATAGTACACTGCAAGGCAATTATGACTCTTTGTATGTCAGTCTCAATTTATAGCATTATAATTACACCAATGAACTTACAATTCAAATTCGAGTCGAGCTTGTAATGTGCTTCTGCTCAAGAAGTGAAGAGGTTGAGAAGGTTGTATGGTTGTAGTCCACCATCAGGAGTGAGTGGTTCGAACTTATCGATTACATAGCAAATGGGCGCTGTCTGTTTTCTTATATATATATTTTTTTTTAATGATTAATCAGTTCGACGATGTCCCTTACGTAACATTACGTGAAGGTCAGAACGAAGTGAAGAAAGGAAAAGAGATATTAAATGTTATACCTTTACCCACTCACTATAGCTACGAGCAAAGTAAATTCTATCGCACTGAGATTTAAATCCACGAAATGCTATTTGACTTCAACAAGACATCTCAAGAGATCATAAAAGCAACAGTTTTTAGAAACGAAATTCGAAATGTGTTCGAAACGCACTTCGATTAAGGTATGGCCTGCTAAAGTGAACGTATCGTTTATTTTGATGCGTTTGATAGCGTTTGTATAATCCCTAATAAATAATTAATGAAGGAAAAAATAACAAAAAAAAAAAGAAAAAAGAATAAAATAATATAAAATATTTTAAATACTACATAAATTTATTATTTACAAACATTTTTACATTTTTTATTTATGTATAATTTTTTATTTTCCTTTATGTAATGCTTTTACTTTCTGTTTTTGAATTTTGTTTATTTTTGGTTACTTCCCTGGCTTGTTGACATAATTTTACGGTTTCAAAATATATATATATATATATATATATATATGTATGTATATATTATTATATATATATACGTGTACACATACATATATTAATATATATTTAAAATTTTATATAAATTGACTTTCTTTTGCTTTAGCCCAACAAATTTTTTTTTTCTTCTTCTTTTGTAATCATTTTGAAGACAAGATTTCTTATCTTAACATATAAGAATATATATATAAATATATATAAAGCTGTCAAAACCAATATCAACAAAAACTTTTATCCCTTACCCCCAAAATTTTATAGTCGTTGTAGTTGTTATTGTTGTCACTGCAGCTGATAGCTTCTGTTTATCATATAACACAGCAATACTGTCGTCAGTAACCCTAAATAACGTTGCAATTGACAAGTTCTCACATTATAAACGCCAATGGCGGTAGTTTTAGAATTATACAAATTTTCAATTTCGTTAAACATCATTAAATCTGAAAGTGAACAGAAAAAGAAAAATCAAGAATATTACGAAAAATTAAATGCATTCATGTTTGGTTTAATAATCCAAAATTCATCACCTAAGATTGGTAGGATAACGGATTTGTCATTTCGCCTATGCTATCAACCAGAACTAGAAAATATCTTATAATCTCATACTTCGAAGGTAATCAATCTATCTATTAAGGGATCCAAGCAGTGTGGAACGTTTTGAGCGTAATGTACCGTAAAGTTGGCCCAGTGGTATATATACATATATTTTAAGTTGACTTATGTCCGTTCATTAGTCGGTCCTCCGGGTTTAAGCAGTTACACACATAATTATATAGTAACAGAAAACGAAAAGGTTTCCGAGAATTATTCCGAAACACGAAATGTTCGGTTTTTCCCAATATTTCAAAGAATTTCATCGACTCGGTTAATGTTTAGTTGATTAGAGAGTGATGCGTATTTCGCACCGAAATTTGTAGAGTTTTGTTCCGAAAGATTTTGTACAATAGACTAGAATTTTTCAGAATCTTGGCTCATTTTCAAAACTTAGTTATATTCGTTTGAATGCTGACCAATGTTGACCAAGTTGAATGTAAACCAAAGTACGGCTTGATAAGATTGGTAAGTTAAGCGTGTCTGATGACATGTGTTGTTGCAGTTGTTAATTAAATCTTGAACTTTTAAATAAAAAGACAACTAAAAGCACTGTAGTAGGTATATCATTAACTTTTACTTAATACAGTTATACATTTTATACATCAAACTAACGCCTTATATTAGAAGTGATCGAAACAGTGATCTAATTCGAGCCATTTTCAATAGCGTTTATGCTTGAGTTAAAAAATGTCGGTGTATTGAGTTTGATGAAAATATCTCGAAAATTGCGACTCATAGATTGAACACACGAAAACAAGGCGGTCAGGGGGGATGATGGACAGACGGACAGACAAGCTTAGATTGCTATAATAAAAAGTGGGTCTATCTCAAGTCCGGCCGGATGTTGCAGCGCTCTGCAGAGATTTAATTCACCCTTCTAGAAGTTTAGGGTATAAAAATCTTTACTGACCGCCTGACATACTCACAACTCAAAAAAGTATATTAAGATTTTTGTGTATTGGCTTGAATCAGTTAACATTAAAGATTCACGTCAATGCAAACGTAGCTTTTTTTAATCTTTTTTTTTTATATATGTATGTCTGGTGAATAGTGGTTTCTCTAAATCTGTTTGCATATCATTATTTTTGAAATAGATTCTTTTCTTTTTTGATTTATCATTGTATTGACCTAAAAAATGTTTTTTTATTTACTTAATTTTTTTTCGTCAGTTTAACAACAGTTTGTAGCACAACCTTATTACTTAACTTATTATCTCTGGGCTATTTACCACCGTAGCTGCTTTTTTGCTGTTTTCCAATGAAATCTGTCTTCTCACTTGCTTTTTGCCTTTTTTTTATCCTACTTCGTTGTGTTTATTTAATTATACTCTGGGGACTTGTTATTTTATCATTCCTTTACATTTATCACGTCGTTTATACAAAAATATATGACGTTTTTCTTTTCGTTTTGTTGGGTAAGTCAGATTTATTTTTTTTTCTATTTACATTTTGGGTTAAGTTTACCTTTTCGTTTGCCAGGATTTTCGTTTTCCTCGCCGTCGACAGAGTTAGCGGTTATTTTTGACTGCTGATAGAGTTCAGATGATTTGATGCGTTTTTTGCCTGCAAAAAAAAAAAAAAAAATGATTAAAAATTGTAACAGTTTTTCGTTATTACACCAAATTTTTTAATAAGATTAAAAGCTCGAAAATAAAACCTTGGCAAGAAATATCCTAAATATGATTTTTCCTTTCACACTTTCTTTACAAAGTTTAAAATAATTCGTAATATTTGATAAAAAAGAAATGTTTGTCTTGATTGCAAAAAAAAAAAAAACCATCTAATAATTTCAAGTGATTTTATACTCTGCCCCACTTGTCGTGCAAGGGCATATTAAGTGAGTGCAGATGTTTGCAACACCCATAAGGACTCGAAATAGACCCACCTTTTCTTGTACCGAGTTTGTCTTTCTGTCCTGCTTCCTTGTGTTCAACCTACAGTCCGTAAATTTTAAGACGTTGTAATGAAAATCGCGACTTTGACGTATTTCGGTCCAAGGATGAACGCTACTGCAAATTGTTCGAATCGGACCACTTTTTCGTTATACTTCCCGTATAACACCTTATATTGAAAGTAATCATATGAGTAGTTGTAGGATGATGTAGGTTATATTATGGTAGATGCCGGTGTAGTGGCTTTACATCTTTCAATATTTCGTGTATTCACATAGTTTTTTATTGACATTCATTTTACCCAAAATCCTAAACGTTGTTTCTAATCATCAATTATCACGACCTATATGATGTTTGAATACATTTCTAAAAACAGCAAACGTTTCACCTAATTTTCCCATATTAGTGTCTCTGTTTACCTATGTAATTATCAACACACTCTCAGTAAGCACCAACGTTAACTGAGCATTCTCCTAAGAGTTGAAATTATTTATAGAATGTGTTTGAGTTAAACTTCGAAGCACTAGACTTACTTTATTGTCCCTTTCTTTAATTGCTGGGGAAATGTCATTGTCAGCGTTCCAAAACATGCTAAGAATATTGCAATGTAATATAGCCGAGTAGTATCTCAACTAGTCTTGTCGAAAGAAAACAAGTAAGAACGCTATAGTGCCTACCGTTAGATATCCCACTTCACTTTGGTTAATATAGTAATTTTTATAATGACTTTTCAAAGTAGGGTGTTGTATGAAAGGCGGTCCGGCTCGAACCATGTCTGTATCCCAAATTTCATCAAAATATTCTAAAATGTTGGTTGAACACAAAAACGCTAGAGGGACAGATGGTGAGACATCCTTCAGAGTTACTTTCTAAATCGTCCTGTATAAGAAATGATATCCTGCCGGGTGCGTACATCCGCACAAACTTATCATACCCTGATGCCACAAGTAGTGTCGAATATAAAAACAACAAAATAGTTGATAAAATGGAATAAAAAAGTTGTGAGCAAACGTTCACAACAAGCAAAAAAGTCAATCATAATAAATGAACATTCAATATATACATTCAATACAATAACTTAAGTGACTAGCCCGTATGTCATCGAAAAGTAGTCAGTTAAAGAGTGTCGCTTGAAAAACCTATTTATTAGTAAACTTTCAATTCAAACTGATTTTTGTGGAAATTATCCTAAATATGCCAGCAAGGTAATGTGCAGATTACTTAGAAAGGCTTATGGACAGAAGACTAGTGCTCGAAGGAAAGCTAAAAAACAAACGTCGGTAACGTGCCAGGAAATTTGTAAGTTACACTATATGCTAAATGCAAATTTTAACTTAATTGGAGTTTAAAAAAAAAAAAAGTCTAAACCAGTCTTCTCAAGTTTACGTCCTTCACCTATGTTGCACCACTCGCATAACTTATATCAAAATATTTCGACGCTTTCAATCAACCAGCGATTGCTATGTTCTACTTAAAAAATACAACGCGATAAATAATGGTCTGAAAGTAATTTTCGCTAGAGATGAGATTAAAAGATTAACTGATGAATATTTAAATGGCATCTGTAGTAGCATAGTATAATGTAAAGGACGAAAGTAATGCGTTTAGACGATTAAAACGATGTTCATATTCACGATCTTCCATTTGAACAATAAGTACTGCATACACATATATAAATATATGTATATACATACACATGCATACATATATAAATACATGCATGAGTAAAGTAAAAATAAAATTTTTGAACATTAAACATAGTCATTATACTAAGATACGAAAAAATTGAATACTTTTTTGCTATGTAAAATCTAAAAAAAAAGAAAGAAGGGTAAAAAAATAATATACGGCCGTGGTTGAATGTCCTGCAAACTGAACAAAATGAAATTTCGATGTTCTATTGTACACTTGGACGTGGTCGACTTTTTTCATTTTTTATAGATGCTATAGATTTATGAATAATGACCAACAGAACGCAAGAAGTTATATTTTCAAAGACCGAAGTATTCTTAGCTTACGTTGTGCTGTTAGCGTACCATTGTCCTATTTGGCCCACATGCAAATCCCAATTTGCCAGTAAGAACTTCCAGTGTTCATGCAAATTTAAATTACAATTGACAGACGGACACACCTATATCGATTTGGAATCCGAATCGCCCTTGAAAACATTAGACGAAATGAATACGCACGTCTCCAGCCTTACGGCGGTGGGTATAACAATAATAATAATAATAATACTAATAATAATAATGAGAAGGATACCAAACTTACCTTTATAACGATTGCTATCAAAATTTTCTACATAATTGACGGTATTTGATGGTATTCCTAAAAAATATATACAATAGAATATTAGCAAAACTCTTAATTAAAAATAATTGCTTCCGTATTTTTTTTAAGTAAATCAATCAATTTAGGTATTAATAAATACTTTTGACTTACTATACAATTTAATGGTTCCATCTGTATCGCCTAATGAATTTTTGGCTACACAACGATAAGCACCAAATTCGGTCATGGAAAGAGGATTTATGTACAATTTCATCGAATTACGATATTCGCCCATTTCTGTAACGTTAGCTATAAATTTGCCGCCTGAAAAGCAACGAAGTTAGGAAAAAAACAAAGCAACTTTCAGGCCTTACGTTTACATTAAGAGCAATTGTTATATAATCAATTTTTCCATTATATTTATATTTTAATTTTATTGACATTTTCCCTTACCCGGTGGTACTATTTCACCCTTTTCTCTAGTCCAATAGTTAATTGACTTCGGAAAGGCTTCTGATTGACATTCTAATATAACGCCTTTACCCTCCACTGCGCCAATCAATTGATTTTGCACGGTTATCATAGGAGGAACTAACAATTATTGTAGTTATTTGTTATTTTCAAAGAAATCAATACTTTTTTGTTTTTTTTTTTTTTATTTTATCCACTTACAATGAACGATTAAAGTAATTCTTTTACTAACAGACGGTGGAACGCCATTAGAGGCTATACATAAATAGGCGCCCATATGTTGTCTTTTTACGCGTGGCAATATCAAGTTGGTGCCTTCGACGTACAAAACTGAAAGGTGAAGAAAATAAAAGTTAAAAAACTTCAAAAAATCAAACATTTTACTTGCTCCTGAAAGTAGGCAATATTTTCGTTTTAATTTAAAAGCTTAAAAATATATTTGAATTTTTTAAATCAACGAACTGTCTAGAAATAAATTTTGATAATTTAAACTTTGTCAAAACTTTCGAAGGGAAATTTTTGTGTTAGAAATTACTTTAATTTCAACGTAAGCCTTGCTTTGCTAAATCTTTCCTGCTTGCTATTACAAAAAAAAAAAAAAAAGCAAAGAAGTACAAAAAAAAAAAGAAGCAAAAGGAAAAATGCAGTTTGGCATAACCACCCTTAGTAAGAGAGATTATTTGTATGTTTTACACACACGCACACACACACACACGTAAACATATGCAAGTTTCCATGTGCTTGAGTATGGCATATAAAAACCGGTAACGGATATGTGCTTACATTGCCTCGACATATGATTCAACTTTATAATATTGTTCTGCTCTCTCAGCACACATGTTAAACTTCGCAAGGCCTTTACCTGGCCTAAGCAGGCCGCCACAGTTACGTTAGTACTTGGCATTTATTTGTTAAAATATTTATGCAAAAATATTATGAGTTGCCCTAAAAATTTTATATCTGTATATGCATGAATATGAACGTGTGTGAATACAATATGAGGTCAAAATTGTTACCACCATTTCTATGCAAGTTTCTGGTTTTGTTGTAGTTTTTATAACAGCGTCAAATAGTTCGCTACTTTTTTTTTTCTTCTTGTGTAATAAAGTGTCGATAAACATTTTAGGACAGATAAAAACATTAGCCAGCGTGTTCGACTGGTGGACTGAATGTTTGTTATTCCAGGAAATCAAAAAAAAAAAAAAAAAAAAAAAAACCGCCATTTTCCATTATCTAGGTTTCGTTTTAAAACTGT
>CCAG010017158.1:0-22523 GCA_001077435.1 Glossina morsitans morsitans | reverse complement strand
AAAAATTAATGAAAATTTTTATTAAAATATATTTTTAAAAATTTTCTATTATTTAAGGAATAATAATTATTTCTTTGAACAGTTTTATACCCTAACCCGCACGTAACCTGTGGAACGAGGGCATATTAATCGCGTTCAGATGTATTCAAAACCAGATGTATACGAGATAGACCCACCTTCTAGTATATCGGTCGATTCACAAGTATTTTCTGAATCGATTTAAGCTTGTCTGCCTGTCTGTCTGTCCATCATAACCGATAAATGACTATTTTTGAGCGACATGAATAGTCAAAATATAAATATGTTTGTCTTTGTGATGCTGCAATTGTCGTTTCATCTGATAGGCGGAAGGACAAATATATTTATATTTTGACTATTCATGTTCTCCACCATTTCATCTTAAGTTTAAAACTATTGGACTCAAATTTTTTCCTAGTTTATTTTTAAAAACCAATTAAATTGTTGTCGGACTTCGTCCATGAGTTGGCAAATTGAATAGTTTTTGCTTTGTCCGAAATTATAGCCCACAAGAGCTTTAAGTTTGTGGTTTAAATTTTTCTTTAACAAAGCCCTTCTATGAAGTTCGACAGTCAGTTAAATTGTATCAAGATTTGGCCAAAATTGTCATAACCTATGCATCTTGCATTGTAGATGGTATAGATTGTATGTATACGTACAGTGTGTGTAATATGTATATTTATTTTACATTCTAGTCGGTATAATGACATATAAGGACTTGCCAAATTGCCTAAAATTACGATTTGTTATACATACACAGATGTACATCTGTATATACATATCTATATTTGTATATAAGTATATCGCGCATATAATACGCATATGGTGTACGAGAAGCATGACTGGATATATAGGGAGAGAATGCATCCGCGCCCTACATCCGCGAAGTGCAAACTAATGGGACCATTTGGAGCAAGCTTAGTAGAACCTACGGGTTGTTACGTTACTTCGTTTGTATATAATAGCGATGTTTCTGTGCCACTTCGTATAAAATTTGTAACAAAAATGCAATATTTTACAGAATGGAGATCTACATAAGATCGCTTCAGTTTTCTATAGATGTGCAAATGCTGTAATGTTTTTATTCTATGGATAGAAGATCAGGCGAGTAGTAAGCAAACCATTTATATTATTATAAAAAAAAGAGCGGAAACGCAACATTAAAAAGAATGTTTAGATATAAAAGAGGTTAGTAAGTACAAGACAATAAATAGTAGAAATTTAAGTGAATTTAATTTTTTTTATTAAAAAAGTCCGAACTTTCTTCAAATCGGTTTCATTTATTGTTGTTTTGAGTTTGCTGGAAATAATGTGTATGTGCAAAAAATAATGTTCGAAATCGAAAATGAAATCAAGTTAAAGATACGCACGAATCCTATCTCGTTTTTGTACGATTTTTTTTAACCGAAAACCATAAAATGGGACAAAATCAACTTGAAACCTATTATCGTAGTGTCCTATTGGCTATTGCTTTAAGTCTTGTGCTAATTAAATTTCGCGTAGTTGTCATACAAGTATATCACTCTGTTTAAAAAGAACTATGATTAACTTTCCTTGGATTACTATTCGCTAATGTAATGCATGAGCAATTCCTGCCGCCGAACTATTTTATTAACTCTTTTTCACGAGAATTTAACACACATCACTAGATATGTTTGCTCGGTGTAAGTTCCGACTCTTCTCGAAATGCAAAGCAATGCGGATATTCTTTCACTCGATTGAAAATAAAGTCAAATTGAAATATCCCTACCGCTACCCCTACCCCTAACACTTTTTTTACACGGCAGACACGTTCCTTAGGAAGCCGTGCAAAAAAGATAGTGTAAAAAAATACATGCCACATTTACCATAAATTTGGGTATATGTTCCACTAGTTTAAAAAATGTTATAAAATGAAAAAACTCTAAATATTCCTCCAAAAAAACCGTGCAAAAAAGTATTCATGAAATCTATATTAAAGAAGAAAAACAATTTATTTTTATTACAAGAAACAAAAACAAAATTAGTATACAGTGAGAAGTATTTTATAAGTACAATGTATAATCATTTAAATTGAAATTAGGAATAAAAATTTATTTATCGCTACTTGATAACAAGCGTGCAACTTTATTATGGAGCCGATCAAAAATGCTGTCATCAGCAGATATGTCAGATACTGTCAAAAGTAGAATTCAAGAAAAATTGTTTTTGCGATTCGTCTTAGAACAATGAATTCATGTAAAAAAGTGTATTTGTTGTTACCCGTGAAACGGGTTACTTTCAAATCGTGGAAAAAAGTTGTGCGTAAATACGCATAAATATGCGAACGTAAACAAACCTATCCCGTCATTGTCAGAAAATAGTTTTAAGCCTAAGAAATTTCACGCAGATGCTTATTAGGACGCTGTCCGTCCGTTTTGATAGGCTCTCGTGTTACAAATAGAAAAAAAATTAATGGGACCTGTATTATATTCTAAGTTGGCCCATTATATATGAGAATGGACTTGGTTCGACAATAAGTGGCAAAACGTAGCATGTATAAATCCAAAATTTTGCATAATCATAATATTTGAGAAAATTGCTTACAACTTCGCATCACGTATAATCATGGACGCATGGACAAACTTGCCCAAAATAAACAAAGAACGTTGACTTCCGATACATAAGACTTGATATAAATATTCCGTGAAGCCTCTAAAGGATTAGCGATACGATTCATTTGCAATTTTTTATATGCTGACTTGAAAGTACCAAAACTTCGTTCCATGACGATTTTAACTTGTTTTCCTTGTTTTGTATTTTTAATGATTGAAAGATAAATTTCAAGTAAGTCAGTTTTTATTAGCAAAGGCATTTGGTTTACATTACTGTATTCAGTTTAAGGGTTAATTAAATATTTCAAAAGTGTAGTAACCTTTAAGACCATTAATCTTTGCCTCTTGCTTCTGTACCTTAAATAATTTACATCAAACTGCCTATTAAAATATCGCTGTTATTATTAAACGCAGCAGGCAATTTGTAAAATAAACGCTTTAGAAAAGCGCGATTTATAAAAAAAATTAATAAATTAAATAAAAAAGCCACTGAAATCAAATACACCATAATTTCCCGGTTTCTTTAGAGCAGCAGCTATTACCCACTGACCATTACAATTGTATATGCATAACGCACGAAAAAGAAAAAAAAAAAGTAACAGGAATCAGCCAACCAACTAAATGGGTAATAATAATCAAAATTCATATAAAAACCTAAGAGTAAAACTTTTTCACAAGCAAATAATTATAGAAAAGAGCAAAAAAAAAAAAAAAAAAAACAAAAAAAAAAAGAAAAAGAAAAAAGGAATACGGCGTGTTTCACACAAATGAACATACAACGTGAGTCAATAATCCAAGCCATTGAAAGCCTAGAAGGAATAGATGGTGAGAGACGAGGAAGAACGATGTATGCAATAAAAAGTGTAAAAACAGGAACGTAGTAAAAAAAAACGGGTTTTAAAATATGTGCACATTGCAGACATGTAAGCGAAAAGGTCATTTGTCAGGTGAGGAAGGTGAAAAGGGAATAGTAGCTTTGGTTTCCTACATGCAGAAAATAAAAAAGTATATGATTTCAGTTTTACGTGTTTGAGAAATTTCAAACCAACCAAAAAATAAAAAAAAAAATAAAAAAAAACAACTCAACACAAAATCGCATTGAATTTTTCTTTTATTTATTTATTTTATTTTTTTTGCTTGTTGTTTGCCTGCCATACCTATCGAATGTTGAAAAACATTTTCAAAATTGTACAGTAGCTGGGATCGCTCATCCTTCTAAGGTACTTACCTTCAGTGGTGTTGGCCAATTCAATGGAAACTCCATTTTCACGTCGCCATATAATTGTCGGCTCCGGTGAACCGGTAGCAGCGCATTTGAGCGTCACATTACTGCCTTCGCGTACCACCATATCCGTACTTGTTGGATAATCTAGTATATCCGGTGGTACTATTCATCACATTCATTATGTATGTATATACCGATATATGTATACATATATATACATATATATATATATGTATATATAAGATAAGAGTGTTGTTATTGTTGTTGTTGTTGTTGTGGTTATCATGGTTGTTGGGTTCAAAGGTTGTTTATTTTATTATATCACCATGCAGAGAGATTCAATATAGAAAAACCGAAACGAATACACATAAATGGTCAGATTGTAAGTCAGGTAGGTGTTGTTGATTGGAGAGCACATGAATTTGAATAGGTTTTGTTTTTCAAGGTTTGCATTTCATAATTTTAATAATACGGAAGTAAGTAGAATTTTCAGTATTTGTTTTCAAATTATTTCATAAAAAATTTCATCAATAAAATTTACAGATTTTTCATATAAAAAAGTAATAAATATAAGCACATGTACATGCATGCATATTTGTGTATATATACATTGGATTTTCGTAATGTTTGTTTTGCATGTTTGTTGTTGTTTTTTGATGTTAATATTATTGCAATTGTTGATGTTATTATTGTTGGGTTTTATTTATTTATTTTTTTTTTTTGTTTTTTTTTTATATACCAACACCGTCATTATCAACATCACCGCCAACACGGATATTGAAGTAATCATCATCATCATCATCATTATCATTATGATCGTTAGAGTCGTCGTCAGTGCCAACACCGTTATTAGTTTTTCGTTTGTGTTTTTAATGGTTACCATACAATTATTATCATTATTATTATACGTGCGGTTGTTATTGTTGTTGATGGTATTGTTGCATTTGTTGTGATAGTTGTTACAGTTGTCGACGTTTAGCATTATGTTTAAATTGTAATTAGTTTTTATATGTTTTGCGAAGAGAAAATAGTTGCAGTTATTGGATATATATTCGGTATACAATTGTTGTTGTTGCAATTATAGTTATTTAGGGAGTAATATTGTAAGCGATCGTCGAAGCATTATGAAAATAGAGAAGAAAAACATAGACAACAAGTTAATAATTTTTATTTAACTTTCATATATTAAATAAAAAAAATATATAACAAAAAAATGTAAATTTTTCAAATAAATTTTCTTTATAATAATTCTTAAGAATCCCGTCATCACTTATTTAGAATTTGGCATTTCAAAGTAAATTCTTCGCCCGGTTTAAAGCGAAGAAAACTATTCCAGTATTTAGTATTAGAAAAGAAGTAAGTCTTTGAGATTTTTGGTTCAGAACTGTGCGAGTGAAGTCAGCTCTTTGGTTCTCATGAATTTCCCAAATTCTTAAAACACTTTTCGATATACTAGGTGTTTACTAAGTGGCAAAGTGCTCGCACAGGTGTTATTTGCAGTCGGATCAAAGATCAAATTGAAATCTTGTAGCACTACTCGTAGTAGGTTGTACACTCCATTTAGAAGGGCCCAAGACGATTGCCTTAATATGGCGCAACGATTAAAAGATTATTTCAGATCATTTGGAGAGTGCAGACAATTGTCAATTAGGGAAGACGATTGAGTAAATATCTGATCCCAAAATCCAAATGGAAGTCCAGCCTAGTACTAACAAACGAAAAGAAGGGGTAGACAGTGCGTAAACCCCTATAAAAAGAGTACATTATCCAAAAGGCTTGGGAAGAGTATGTAAACCTAAGCAAACAATAAGCGGACCAGGTACCTAGAAAAAGAATGTGTACTTTGGAAGAGTTAATCTTGATCCGCACAATTTCTCCTATGGATACTTTTATAATATTAGGTTTTGCATTCTTTTTGTTATTTTTAAAGTTAAGACCATTTTAGGCTTAAAGCATGCTTTCACTGTTTCAGATGCAATGAAGCATACGTTGATCCTTCATCAGTGTGAGACACTTTCAAGATTCTAAAAGCCCGGATAAAAGGTTCAAAACGTGTTATCTATTCGTAGAAATTCATAGCTCAGACGAAGTGAGTATGATCCGGAAAAATGATCGGTTGATGTGATTTAACGAAGCGATCTTTGATTATGATCCATGAAAATGAGCGAAATGAACATGCGATCAAAACTTCAATATACTCCTTATAGAGAATTTCAAGCCAATAACTAATTCGGCAAAGGATTGTACCAGAATGATTATTAAGTTCTTCGAAGGGCACATCGGTTTGGTCAAAGACAAAGATGATCTTTTTTTATTATTATGAAAGGTCCAATTTGATAAATATAATCTCTCAGAGGTCTTACGAATTGTTATTCGTCGGTTTGCATCAGTTCATCAGTAAATCTCAATATCAAAATTGTGGGAACGGAATTTTGTAAACAAGTTTGGCACTGGTCTTCTGTCAATACAACTTCTTCATACACATTCAATGATTTCTTTCTTGCTTTTACTTTGTCTATGGTAAAAAACTAAAATATGGCGGATTTTCCTGCTTTCGACTCTCCTTAGCTGATAAGGCATCAAATATTTGCTATTCCGAAGAAGCGAACAAATCTTTTCAAAAAGAATCCTTGCTGTATTACCTGTCAAAATATATCAGTTCTTCGCTTTCTGTGGATTGTATTCGCGAAAGAAAAGTGTGATTAGACACTTATCGATCAGTGGGTAAATGAATACGTAGATGTGGGCATTGGCAGGCGAATGGACTAGGTTAAGTGAATCCAGTACCTTGCGGTGAGAAAGTATATGCGTAGTTTATGGAGTATTGGAAACGAAGTTCTAACTGTTACAAACGGGGTAACAAATCTTCCTCTGTATTACATAGAGAAACACAGAGACACTACTAGCGACTCGCGACAAAGCTTGAACACCTCATCTTGACTTTAATGGAACTTTCGATGTGTTTCGGTGAGAGGAATCATGTTTTAGAGGGTTATATGTATTTTGCAATTTTAACAAATACCTTTTTTTGTTTTTACACCCACCCGCTAACGGGGAATAGTGATATTTTGATTTTGTGATTTGCTTAGACCAGCCGTGAGGAAGCTTCATAGACTCTACAAAGTATGTACAATTTCTTTAAACAAAAAGAAAGAAAGAATGAATCACGTCTAAGTACTTTTTCTTTGAGCTCATGTCAAGATAATGGTCACAGCTATCAAAGATTTGGCCATAGCTGAAATAATTCTTTTGCTTACCATATTTTAAAAGTACGCATCAGAAATGTAGTAAAATACGTATAGTATGAATCAGTACACGATTCTATATCTATGTAGTTTTTTCGTCATTCGTTTGCTTGTCATTCTTTCTTTTTTGAAACGCTTATAAATGCAGATATTGAGCAGAGTCTGTATCCAGCAGCAATAATGAAATAACTCAAGCCAATCAATGAAGATTGCAAATCTTCTTCCTTATGGATCGATTTTTCAATAGAAACCGCTTTTACTGTAGATGGTCCTGTGCTTACATACCACATGCATTTTAAAAGTTTCCTTTATTTTAAAAATTTGGAACTTTTTGTTTATTGCAAGAGTGCCTCTAAGCGGATCTACTGCCTTTTTTTTCTTCCAAATACAATCTCGTAATTTAAATATATGATTGTATGAGTTCTATGTCAGGCTGGTGATCGTCACAGTTGCAATGAAACCATGGACGGACATTGCCAAATTTGCTTTGAATTGCCACTTTGTTGGGCTTTCAAGTTTTAAACGAAATAATAAAGTTATCATATCCCCAATGCTCGACAGAGCATAGTCATCACATATATCCAAAGGAAAAACAAATCTCGTTAAACGGCAACAAAAATTACCAGGGATGCGGGTTTAAAGCTTGATTAAGTTATGCATTATTTTTCAATTATATGATATGATCATTTTTTTTCTTTTTTTATTTATTGATGACGTAAATTCAAAGCAAAATAATTGAGAAGTTCTTTTGCACTTTAATTGGGAAAAATATTTTATTTTCAACAAATCGTGCAGTCAAACGTATGGGTTTTAATTGCTTTTCTGAATTTGCAATTGTCTCTGCATAGTCTTCGTTTCATCGAAGCTAAAAAGTCATAAAGAAATTGTTTAATTCATATCGGCTACTGTACAGACCAATGGAAAGGGCACCCAGCAATCATTCGGAAAGCTGAGGCTCGAACCGTGATGCGGTAGACTACGAATTCATATTTACTACATATGGTTAATATTTTAAAATCGCTAGATTTTTGTCTTTTCAGATAAGTCTGTCTCTCGGTCTTTTTGCATATACACATGTATACCCGTGTTCAAGTAAGTTTATTATAAAGCAGTTAATAAATTCCGAGCCGAAGTTACCAAAACAGTAACATATATCTCTTGTTAAGCGTAGTTCCCTTGAATATTGATGCAATAAATCAGACGCTTCTTTAATATTTCAATGCCTTCTTTGGTAGTTTGTTGATTTGTCAAGACCCTAAACATATGCTTCAACGCGCGTGATAGTCTCATGACTTCAGTAAAATCTTTTCTTCTTACATAACTTTTTCTATGTTTTCTATGTTGTAGGGATAGCCTTCTAGTACATGTAGAAAGATGGAAAAGGTCGCGGACGTCTATTGAAACTTTTTTCCATGTTTTGTTCCTTTAAGTTTTGCTTAAGATAAATATGGTGAGTATAAGAGATCCGGCCGCAATTGTCCAATAGTGCAACAGTAATAGCGTTTGGGCATTTCAAACTAGTGGGAAAAATTCTGACAGGATGGGCCGATACTTTGATCTCTTATATAATCTTTCCTACGAAAAGTAAGTCGTTATATGGGAAAATTATCTAATTTTGAATGCTTTACAAGGGAAAATGGCTCCAACGCCATCTAAGGGTTCGCATGAAAAGTAACTACTTACATCTACAATAGTAATTTGACGTGAAATTTAACTGAACCAATATTTGAAATGTATAGTGGTAGGGCGTGGACCTCATTTCATAACAGCGTGTCGGTGAAGAGTAAGCTTTTCGGCAAAACGGTCTTATTTTTAATATTTTATAATGGAAACTAGTCCACAATAGCAATTCGGTACAGAAAGCAAATTTGTCAGGAGAAGTACGCCTTCATACGCCTAGAAGTCTGATTTGTAGCTTTTTATGACGAAAAAAAAAGATGAAGCACAATAAGTTCGTGAAAATTGGACCATGCCACGCATGACCTTCAAGTCATCCTCCACATGAAACAAACAATTTACGTTCATATGGAAAAAAGTATAATGTTTTGTGTATTATTACGGAAACGAATAAATAATTGTACAAGGCGAAGTGGTGTCGGGCATTTTTAGGTCGGTCTTGCTCGACGATAATAGTTCCAATTATTTTTGTCATGTTATAACCTATAACTAGAGTAAGTTCGGTCAAGTTATGTTGTATTTGTGTTATGTTCTAATAACAGATTTTACATGCCTACGCTATGCTTACGCCTACAGAGCATGTTGCACTTATCATATTATTATTAAATTTTGATAAAGTGTACCGTCTTAGTTGTAGAATTTATTCAGTCAAATGTATTTCCCTTTGTCTTGCTTCACCTAAGGCGGTCTCTTACTTAAACATGCAACAAATGCAACTGCAGTTATATGCGTATACGTTCCAATGAGTGAAAGTACATTTAAAAATTTATAAATGCTTCATCACACGCAGTTTCTTTGATAATGACATATGTCTTTAGGGTATGTGATTCCAAGAATTGGCCTCGAATAGTGTTTACCCATAGGTAATTCGCTTAATATTTTTAGATTTTCATTTATGAAATCAGTGCAGTTTTGCGCAGAGGCCATCACAAAGTGCTTCAATTTCAAAAATTCATTAGCAGATACTTCAATTTCTTACTCCACTACCAACGTACAAAAATTAAATACATATTAACTGCCTATTTAGCCCGGCACTCTCTCGCGAAGCAAGCCAGACATTTATAATCATAAATTTTTATGATTCCATTTTTTCCGCGCATATTCGTGCTGATCAATTAATTTATTAAATCTATTAAATATAAACGAAAGGTAGCGAAAGAGCAAGAGAGAGAGAGAGAGAGGGAGAGAAACACACAGAGACGATTTAAAGAGAAAACGTTTTCAGCTTCGGTACCATTCATGTTAAACTGTTAACGATAACATGTGCCAAATACAAATATTCATACAAAGCAAACACAGCGAACGGATGTCACAGAATAAATGAACCAAACATATCACTACTATGGTGGTATACGGTTGGCCTGTGAAATGGAAAAGTGAGAAAAGTTGAAAAAAGCACGGGAAAAAAACCGATGAAAAAACTACTGTTCGGAGGTAAATGAATGCGAACGTTAAAAGTCAATTTAATAGAGGATAAAAATGACCGCAATTTGGTGGTTAAGTAATGACAAACAAATTGTGGTAACAGCAACGTTGGCAGTCAACCATAACTATGTCCGCGATAGCTACAATAAAAATGAAGGGAAAAACGAAGCTGTAATAATAATTTGATTTGATTAAAAAAATATTAAAAGAAAAACGGAAAAGTTGAAGAATGAAGTATCAATTAAAATATTTACAAATGTAGAAAAGAAAGCACTCTACACGAGAGGAAAGTTGTGATTGCATTTGTCTGACGAGAAAATATGCATAAAGGTATACACATAGTTTTAGAATTTAATTATGTCCGCATGGTCGAATGACTGTCTGTCTCTGTGTCCTTACATGGAGTTATTACGAAACTCCACAGAATGGGTTTAGTTTCGATAATTAGAGTTTGAAAAGGACTTGAATTTAGTAAATGACAGCAGATTGGCTTTTATAGACCTAGGGATACCATTGTCGTTAAAGGGTAATGCCGTAAGAAGAGCCGAATGGAGAAAACTATTTCACTTTTGGGAGTTAACATAAAACTATATATTCATCTGAAACCAAATATGATCCGTCTGCTTTCAAATTCAGTAGCAGTATTCAGCCTAGCAGTATGGCACAAAGTTGCTATAAATTTTCTACTGCTTTTGGTCTAAGCCCTATCTTAAAATTAATCATACTTGGCTTACCTTCAAAAGATTGAAAGGAATATTAATTTCTGATATTCAGGTATTGGTGGATTATACGTTGACCGCTGACAAACCTCTTAGCTGGGTTTTCTTAATTTTTGTCAGGACGTTAAAGACATACATGATCGGAACTAACTAACAAATTTAGAGTGGTTTTCGTTTCGCAACCTGAACCAGCTGTCTTTACCCTTAAGCGATCATTGCTCGAACCTTTTTATAAATTCTCTTTATCGATCGCTCCATAAACAATTGAATACATACCAAGCAAGGGAAGAGTATATTTTAGAGTACAATAGATTCTTTTTCCGTCTTCTTTGTTGGCTCTAAAAACTCTAATTGGCTAGAAATCGTGTCAATATGCAATAACTTTATAGATCATTTAAGAAATAGATCGAGGCTGAGTAGGCGTTCGCGGGCAGTAGTTTAATAACGAAAGCATGTTGCCGCGTAGTTATGCTATGATTTTCTATGATTTAAAAAACACAGAAAATTTTAACTCCTTGCAGCCGACATCGTCATAGTGGCGACATTTGCAAGACTCCGTAGAAATGAATTGGACCATTATTTTTATTTACTTATTTACAATTACTTTAACTTGGTTACAAAATTTTTAGATTTTAAGGAGGAAAAGTTATAATACCTTCGTGGTACATGAAGAGCTATGCAAAATACTAATTCATTTGAGTTAACAAATCCAGCTAATATAACATATTCGGCCAACTTATATAAACAGATAAGAATATGATTCAAGCAATAAAAATCGAAGGGTAGAACCTTCCAGTAGCCACTTGGCAACCGATACTAGACAGAGCTGGTGAGGGTTGCGAACCAAAAAGCGCTCTATTGCGCGTATTAAGGAGAACTAATCCGAGTTTCTTTAACGAGTTCGATGTTGAGAATAAATTGTAGACACTGTTTAAATTTTTGCAAAAGGACCTAAACGGTTTACAAAGCTCACAATTATATGTATATTGATCAAATTTTATGAATATGAAATTTCTTGAAGAAATATTAGGAACATTGAAGATTATCCTTCGTAATAAGGCTGGCCAGCCAATACAACCATGTATTAACCTTCGCTTCAAGTGAGGGAAAGGCTAATGGTAATAATCTACTTTCATATGGTGCCCAAGAGACTATCGGATCCCTTCCCAAATTCCTACACACCAAACACAGGAATTGCTTACGAACTGATTTTATTGCATTAAGAGAAATTTTTTAGGAAGGAGACCATACAACAGAGGCATGTTCCAGTATTGGCCTCGACGAACTTATGTACAAACTTTTTGTAACATAAGGATCATAAAATTCTCTGGACTATCTTTTGAGAAAGCCAAGAGAAGCCATTGCTTCATTTATGGCAAGCTCAATATGCAAATGGGAACGTAATGGTTGGTGAAATACCAAACGACGTCATGAAATAACTTTTCGTAACTTAATTGTGTGTAACAGTGTGTTGACACATAGAAAGTAAAAAGGTCTACATTCTTTTTTAGTTTAGTGGTGCGGGAAAAAGCACAGTTACCCTCTCTCAATAAAATAAATATAATACTAATGTAACCCCATACGGCTAAGGGAGAAATGACCCCAAAGAGCTAAGTTTGCTTCGACAAGCTGCTGTTCCAATTAGAGAATTTTCCCAACCACAAAGGACAAATACTGTGTGCTTAAAAGATGACAATGACAAAAAGGATTTAAAGTAGTCGCTTTTTTTTTTTTTGTAAAACACTTTTGTCCCCTCAACCCTTGTGGAATTATTAACGAATTGATTTGTTGGAATTATGTGAAGACCATAAGTGCTTTCGTCAATTCCTCGATTCTTACATACTCCCCACAGACTTGTTAAATGAAAAGGGTGACTAGACTAAGTTGGCTTTCAACCGATTCTCTGCCTATCTAACAGAGCTTCACTGTAAATATCTAGGTTATGCTCAAATAAAAAAATAAAAAAATGCCCAAGTTAGAGCTTTATGGCCTTTATCATACTTACCGACGACATCCAAATAGCCCATTTGGCTTTTCATGGGGTCCGTATTAATTTGACACATGTACCAGCCTTTATCGCTTTCCTTGATATCCTTAATACGCATCGTCCATGTCTTGTGCTCCGAGTTAGTGATGCCAATGCGTTGATTTTTAGTAATTACATGATTTTGTATGGTCAAAATGGTTTGAGTGTCAACGCGTAGCCACGCTACCTTAAGAGAAGCATAAACGAAACGAAATGTAGAGTAAATTAAAACATCCGCATTTTGTTATTCCTTCTCACTCTGCCAGCTAAGCTGTGCACAATGCAAAATAGATTTTTTTTTGGTAATATATTATTCATTATAATCTGACGATAACAAAACTCCTACACATTAGCTTAACTATAGTTTTCCTTTTCCTTTAAATTAAGCACGCACTTTATGCCACACGCATACACGCGCGCATATATACTCTTCATACTCCCTCCCATTCTTCAATAGTTTTTTACAACTTTCTTTTTCTTTTCTCTTTTTTATTTTGCCATGTTTTTCATTGAAATCTTGATAATCTTGATACCATAAATATTTTATACTTGCATTACTTATGCATACATGCGCTTTTATTTATATTTACCGTTGGTTTACATATTGTACCTACAACTACTGCGTGTCTTTTAGCAGTTTACCAGTACATGTATTTACGTATGTATGTAGATAGAAATATGCTTGCATATACTGTATGATTGATTGTAATAATTTTTTTCTGATATATTTTATGTATTTATTTAACATAAATCAAGTACAATAAGTCTTCAATTTATCGCATGTTACTTAAACGTATCACAACACATAATGTGTTTCGTATAGTCTCAGTGGATTTAATGCTTTATAAGGTGTAAATGTGTTAGTGCAAGTGTTATGACACCGCTGAGATTGTTGCCGTGAGTGAGTGTGTGTCTCTTTTATATTATTAGGTCAGGTGAGAGTCACACATTATCCGTAACGTGATTGTACAAACTGCATTAAATTACTTATAAACTCATTATAAGTAAATGAGAAAATCTTGAATGCGTTTAATGTGAATTTAAATTGATACTAAATGAATTTCAATTATAGGCGTAGCTTTTTTGGACTCATTTCGGTTGATTTATTTAATTGTACGGAATCTGAGAATAATTGTTATTTTTCAAGTTTCAATTTTCATTGTTTTGGTGTTACGTTGAATTTTAATAACTGCAGAAATAATTTACTTCGTATACGTACTAGTGAAGGTCGGCGGTATAGTAGATTTGTCATTTATGATGATCAGAAACAATCGTTGGAATTCATAGAAAGCGATATAGTTTTCTAAACCATGTCTTTCTAGCCGTCCCTCTTTCTACCCGTCCCTCTTTTCAACTGTCTCTATGTATGTCATCTGTTGCTGGAGAAATCGCACTCGGTGAAATTGAAATTGAGCTGGAGATGCTATTTGGTCTACACATTCCTATTTGGTGACCATTATCTTTTTTCAGCAACATTTACTCTTGTCTTCCCGTAAGACATTTGCTAACCGTTTCAGGACTAACCATGGCTCGAACTTAGTATTGAATATAATGTATTATCGTCATTGTTATCAAAGACATTATCGAGCAGATTATAGTGTCTGTCTTGCGAACTGTCTCTAGCTTGAATAGAAATTTTATTGGAAATGCCCATGAGAAGTGCTGTGCAAAAAGTTATTCCAGCATAATTGTTTGACTAAACATAGCCACATTGTAAAGGGATAGATTTTACAATTAGGTTGGCATATCTCTTCTGACAAGTATATAAGTAAAAAGTTATTCCAGCATAATTGTTTGACTAAACATAGCCACATTGTAAAAGGATAGATGTTACATTTAGTCTGGCATATCTCTTCTGACAAGTAGATAAGTCATATTAAACGGCGTTAACGCAGCTACCGGTAAATTAATATTAAGCCGAGATTATGCGCAATTCTTTAAAATGATTTAAATACCTTTATAAGATCTAGAGGTATGCTAAGGAAGCCTATTAGTCAGTGATAAAAATTTCCCATAAAAATTTTACTATATTTGCCGCATTAAGGAGTACCGTTGTAAGATTTTCAGGTAATCATTTTTACCATTAAATGATACCTATGGCATCGTGCCATAGCTTCCCTTTACGTAATCTCTCCAAAAAATGTCTAAAGTTTTGACATTTTTTAAAATTTTATACCTAAATATATGTTCAATAACTCCGGTAAATATTAGTGTTCGATTATCTTTTGTGCAAAAAGGAATTGTCGGAAAGGACAATTTTTGAAGGCTGCTACAGTGCTGTTACTCTTTAAGGGATACTATAATAAGCTTTCAATCAAATTAGTACAACGCACTATAGTAGCTTGGATTCATTGTGGACTTAATTTATTTGTTTCAAAAGGAGAAGTAACGGGTAAAAACCTAGATAGGTTTTGTGTATACAATGCAAATGGATTGAGTGATATAGAGGAGCTTCAAATAACACATCACTCAATAGGTCCCCTTTCAGACGCATATATGCAATCATTGTTGACAAGCTTATACGATATCTGGACAGTGCCAACTTTCAAGCGATACCTGTCAAAATTTCATGACTTTCTAACAATTAATTTACAGGTCACACTCGCTTTAGTGATGCCACTTTTCTCATTTTCAAAACAATGGGAAAATCTAAATTTCGTTTGTTTTTTAAAGAGAAAAACTACATTTATAATTACCGTTAGCTTGAAAATTATCACGACGACTTTTGTCTGTCGAAAAAATAGATTTTTTGGTGGTTTGCTAATTTTTAACAGAGCCGTATGGACACTGCTGATGCTGAAGGCCCGAATTCGACAGTTGCTCTAGAAAACGTGAACAAAGAGATCAAAATTGTTTTGGAAGATCGGGAAGTGAAATTACGTAAGATAGCTGGAACATTAAAGTTATCAGAAGGCAGGATATTTACTATTTTTGATGAACACATTTCCATGAGTGTCACGTTTGGTGACTTTCGACAGCAATGTGCTAATGGATCAGAGCGCTGTTTGGTACTGATTGGGATGTTTTCATACAATATGTGAAAACGGATGAAATATCCATTCATTATTGACACTCCAGAGTGCAAGTGGCAATCGGCAGTTGGCCGAGTTGATAGTAAACGACGAAGCCTTCCAAACCGATCGAAAAAGTTGTACAGGTTAGAAAAGTTAGTACTACGGAATTAATGGTCGGAATGTCACGGAAACTTTGCCACATCCGTTGAAGAAATCATATGACTTTGTCAGCATTGTTATTACGCATGTGTCAAGTCGGAAACTTTCTGAGTGATGAGTTACGCCAAGTACGCCAAAAAAACGACAACAGAAGGCAAGATCTAAGTTTTATAATAACATTCAACCGTCTCGGCAGAAGTAGTCCGCAAAACATTTCCTTCTAAAAGTTCAAGTCGATTTACATATTCAGACAAAGCCTTCAATAGAATAAATGCATCATTTTTGTTTTGTTTTGTTATCAAGGTAAAGACTAGGGTGTACGTAATGCGTTTGAAGCTTTCCTTTGCTTTATTATACAATTTGAAGCATCACTTTTAGTTAATCAGAATGTTTAATTAACACTTATTTTTGTGATTTTTTTCTTTTTTAATCTTTCTATAGCACAACATCAACACCCCACCATTTTGCGTATTGTTTTTATTTGAATTCTTCTTGCATAGCCTGGGCATTTACAAGTACAACAGAAATTAAGAAAAAAGTACAAAGAAAAAATAAATACTAAATACAAAAACAAAAAAAAAAAACTTAAAAACCTTAAAAGACATATGTAAAAGGAAAGTAGACGTTTCAATAGAATAAAGCAATCAACCCACAAATATTCATGACGAGTCTGCGAAAAGTGAGGCAAACAACAATGAAATTCTTTGTTGCATATAAAATTTCAGGTATAATTTCAACCCTATGCCATTCTTTCTCATAAATATTATATCAACAAATTTTAGTTAGTAATCATTATCATCATCATCATCATTATCGTCATTATGATTACACAGCAATACACTTAAGAATATATAAGTAATTAATCCAAAGAGCTTGCACGATTAACTTTCTATTTAAGTAATCACCAGCAGACAAATAAACAAATTGTTGAGACATTTTCAAATTCTTTTCTTTTGGGTTATTTTTAATGCAGATCTAGGCAATCATATAAATGAAGTGAAAATAATACACAAAAGTGTGGTGTGCGCAACTTTTCGTTTCTTAAATAAGTTTGCTTCTATTACTTTCTATACATTTAAGTAATAAAAGTCAACAATATTATGTTTCATGTTCTGTTCTACCTTATTTACTATAGCGTTTGGTTTTGCTTTGCTTGTGTGTGTGCGCCTTAGTTATAAAGTTGTTACCGTTACTAAACATCCATTCTAATTAATTAAACGATGTTCGGAATTAGGGCGCAAAAACTTTCGTAATCCAACGACTAAGTACCGAGTGGACAAAGTGACATTTTTTAGAGAAAAGTAAATTAAAACATCGCGGTCGGCCATGGGCGACCTTAAGCATCATATACTGCCGGATTTGATTATAATCAAAAGCTAAGAGTTTGATAAAAATGATTAATTTTAAAAGATAATAAAAAAAAATAAAAGTCTATAAAAAAGATAGGAACGGATTCGAGTCAAATTTATCTTATGCACTATTAGCTTTTTTTTTTATTAAAGAACTTATTATTTCGTGGCACAAGGGTATATGAAGTTTGTGCGGATGTATACAACACTCAGAAGCACTTAAGCGCCACTTTTTATTATAGCAATCTAAGCTTGTCTGTCCGCCTGAGAGCCTTGTTTCCCATATCTTATCGATACAGAATCGCGCTGATATTTTTTTTGTCCAAACACGAACGCTATTAAAAAGGGCTCGGATTGGACCAATTTTCCGATCACTAGTAAAATGAGGCCTTGTATGAACAATTATATTAAACGAGGTGGTGAAGTGTGAGCCGTAGCCCACTTTAGTGTTTTTATATATGTATTAAAAGCTCGCTTTCGCTGCCATGTGTAGAATTTCACTTTTCCTTAGAACGTCAATAGGGGAATGAGTGTGAAAGATAGAACAGTGAAGTGGAAATTTAGTAAAGTTAATTTATGTATCAAAATATTTTGGTGTAAAATTACAACTCGCCTAAAACGTTCCTTTTTCGAAGAAACATGGCCTGGCGGGGGGATCAAAAACTTTTTCCTTGCCAACGGAATTTTTCACAGATATAAGATACTATTTGCTGATTTTGGTTCAAGGCAAACTAAGAAGACAGCGCCTCATACAAATAGCAGTCATCAAGGATGTTCCGATCCGAAACATTTTCGATAGGCTGCGATCTTGCGATGAAATTGCATCAAAATATTTAGAAAACTTTCATTTGTGCAACTTGAACACAAAAATACAGGGACAGATATACGTTAAACAAAGACTTGTACAAATCGATTCAGCAAGGTTTGCGACAATCATAATAATATCATTGAATCATATCGTCATATAAGATCATAATAATATAATATCGAGCCGTTCCGGCTATTATACCGCGCTGAACAAACTTGTTATATGTTTTTACCGCAAGTAATGTGGAGTAAAAGCATAGGCCATTTACGCATCAATTTGTATAATAAATAAACAGATAAAAGCAAGGCCTGCATGGACTACAATTGTTCATTTATTTTCGTGATAAAAGATCAAAAGCTACTCGTACTTTCCAAAGACAGACCAAAACGAAGTTAATCTTCTTGTCAAATACCTTGTTATTCTTCGCTTTTTTTTTGTTTTTAAGTAGAAAAAATAGATTTGTTTGTCATATCAAGTACACCCTTATACGGTGTGGAGTACAAAAAATCGATGTACACGACCGAAATCTCGTACCATTGATTTCGACGTCAAATTACTATTATGAACCATTTCTCACTTTGAAACATTTAGAAAATAGAGCATTTTCCTTAGATTTTTCGTGGGAACGGTTTTATAAGAAGGATTTCAAAATATCAGCCCATGAAATCTAAAGTTTTTCTTATTAATTAAATTAATTAATATACCGCGATACTATTACTCAGCGATTTTTATAGACAAATTTTGAAAATTGAACTTTTCAAAGCAAGGCGTTATATGGGAAGTAGTGGGAAAAGTGATTCTATCCGAATTATTTTCAGCACAAGTTAGTGTAGCAAATTTTGTTAAAAACATTTCTAATATTGCGACCGGTGGGTTGAACAGAAAATTGCATCAAACATGCCTTCATTCGCTCAGAATTTCTGAGTCTGAGTTTGGTCTGTCTCAAACCATTCTAGGTGTTACATACGTCCACGTACTTGTTGCAAAAGTGTTGTACGGGAATATGTAGTATAATTGGGCTTTCGGGTGCGTCGTGATAATCGACTAGCGATTTTATCATCAGATCGATTGAAACCACTGTTAAGCAAAGAACGTGGTATCGTTCGTTAAAAGCCTACTTGGATTTTCGGGGAAATTTATTCGAAATTGTTTTTTTCCCATTCGGTACTGTGATCGTGTTATATCTTTTATATATGATGATTGTTGAGTATTTCACTAAAAAATATAATAAATGGTTGAGATATATATATACATATACATATATATACATATATATATTTGATTGCAACTTCAAAAAGCCAACAAGGCAAAGTTTTAGAGTTTACCTAATGAAAATGTGAGAAAAGTCTTCTATATCTTCATCTTTCGATAATGACCATAAAATATTCCATAAATTTTCGTTTAATAATTTTTATGATAGCAATCCATGCAATAAACGAAAATGCTTAATTAATTTAGGGGAATTTTTATGATAAGAAATCTAGAGGAAAAGTTTGCTAGTCGCAGATTTGCGTGCTCCATTGCTGGTAAATTGAATTAACACCAAATAAAGCAACAGGTGTTTTTAATAGGTTTGAGAAGCGAGTTGCGGTTAATTTTAGAAGCATTTATCCCCCAAGTATTGAATTAATTTCTTCTTTTTTTTTTATATATATTATAATTAGTTGTATGGTTGCTTTCTTCGTCGTCAAGGTGAAGGCGCTAGGCACTCAAGTCAAGTCTCTAAAACATGGCGGCAATCGCAACTTTTCTGCTAAGAAAGCTGCTGCTGATAAGCAACGTTTATGAAATGACGAATTTAACAGTAACAGTAATTACCCTTATAATAGTCAAGATAAGGCTTTCTTAGGGTCTATTAGATTCGTTTTTTTTCATCCCTTGCGTGATTATTTCGACCAATTAGCCTTCTTCTTCGAGTTACCAACGAATGGCTTGTTGATCCTCTTTAAACATGTCTTGCCATCGCCGAGTATGACTGTTATCCGAAAAATGGGGAAAAATAGCGATTAGCGATGGGCTTTATTATCAATAGCATATTATTCGCTGGAAAGTTTGTATTCATTAAAAAGCACGTTGGGAATTAATTCACTTGTCTGAATATTGTACGATATCTACAAAAAGAGAGAAAGCAATAACCAAAAAATATTATTATTATCTGTTGAAAGATTTGTTTTTATTGAATTTTCATGGCTTGCGCATCGTAAGTGTAGATGAGAAAAGAATTAGTGGAGCTTCCTTTCCACTTATCTTTGAAAATTTTGAAAGTTTCTATATTATCACTTGTAGTGAATGGAAGGTGAGTTCCAAACACATTCCAAGCTGGGACTTAATAGCGGGTTTTATCAAAATAAGTCAACCATCTAATCTCTTATGACATAAGTATCAATATATAAAAGTCGGTTTACAATCAGCATAGGCGAGCGTTCATAAAGGTGTTATATAATTCAAAGCTTACAAATGTTTTCCATTTATCATAGTTTACTCACACAAACAACCAAACATTTAGATGATGGTATAAAAATTTAATTGCAATTAACACGTGCTTGCTTGCTATACAAATTTTGTCGTATCTACATATGCACGCGAAGGAAGTATTCGATCGACATTATGATTATAACTTACTGGCTTTCGTTTATATATAACATAGAATAAAAAAAAAAAAAAAACGAACTATTAATTTAAGAATGAATGTGTGAGTTTTATTCATTGAGAATTTTCATTTTGTTTTTTTTTTTTTTTATGTTCCATTTAAACGCATTTCAATTTTTGCTGTTGTTGTTGCTTTAATTCTTGTGTTTGTTGTTATTATCATCATTTATATTATTACATTTAATTATCTCTCTTTCTGCTTTTGTTTGTGGTTATTAAAATGAGTTTCGTTTTTTTTTTTTTTTTGTTCTGTTTTCATTTTTGCTTTTATATAATTGGGTTAAAGTGTTTTCACTTGTTATTAATCGCTTAATTTATGTTTATTACCGCTTTGTTGTTATGTATGTTTTTGGCATAATTATTATGTTTTTCGTTAATATTTTTCACTTACTTTATATGAGCCCAAGTCCTGTACAACACATGTTAGGAAAGCTTCTCGACCCACGGAGGCAGTAACGTTTGCTATAGGAAATGTAAATTTGGGATCCGCTGAAAGAAAGCAACACAATGCATACAAAAAAAAATTCAATTTCAATGTTATGAAGAGAGAAAGACAGAAATATCGAGAGAGAGAGAGAGAGAGAGAGAGGGAAAGAATTCATTCTACAAAAAACCTATAAAAAATATCTTTTATATATTATTTAAAAATTAATCGAAAAATATTATTCATGCAATATTTTTAATTGACATTAAAAGCAGGATCTGACGTTGAGCATGTGTTTAATAGTGGCAATGAATATGAGAAAGTAGTAGAATAACCCGGGCTCAATGGAGGGAATAGAAAGTATTCATCCGTTCGCCTTTCTGCTCCTTAAGAAAATCATTTTCATCAGGAGGTTAACATTTTATTCAATAATTTATTAAGCCTTGAAAAAAAAAAGTTCAAATTTTATTATAATAAATAAAAATATATTTTTTGTCATTTATTTTCCGCTTTACAATCAAAAGTGCAGAAAAATGCCCATTAAAAAAATTTAATATAAATTGTTCTTCATATTTGTGCAGAATAGTTTTAAATAATATTTTTTCCTTTATCCTAAATAATACCCATAATTTCAATATTATGTTTTAAGTAGATACACGCTACACCACTTATGACGGTGTAAGGGTATATTAAGCTTTTGCAGATGTAGCCAGGTTGACTGAAGGTAGTCCTAACTTTCACTATATTGACTAATTCAGAATCGTTTGCTGAACCGCTTTAAGCGTGTCTCTTCGTCTGTCTGTGCGATGAGTGCAATCCGCATTGACTTGTTTTAGCCAAAACGTGAAACCTGTTTAAAATGAATTGAATCGGACTGCGGCTGTCCGAATCCCACACTAGGCCCCTTTTTTGAAAAAGTCTTTATATTAAAACGGGAAAGATCCTCAAAGCTATGCCAATACTATCATTCATTTCTTTCCGTGTTAATAGACAAAAACTCACATATTATTTTCATCTAAAGGCCATGAAAGTTCCATGAATGTTCTATTATATTATTATATGGGAGCCATATTTTCGACCGACTAATTTTTACGCCGAATAGTTATCAAGCGCCAATTTTCATCACAAAAATATTAAAGTTAAACCCTTTTGCCAAAGATCTTACTATCCGTGAAAAACCCTATATGGAACGAGATCTAAGAAATGGACCGA
>CCAG010017155.1:0-10253 GCA_001077435.1 Glossina morsitans morsitans | reverse complement strand
TAGATGAAAAAGCCTCCACACTATGATTTCCTTTACATTTGCTGTATGACCTCCCACCGAAGTGCGAATTGTAGTCCGCTTAGTTGGGGGCTTTTGAAAATCTTATAATTAAATCTTCATTTGTGGCATCAGCTATTAAATTGGACTTTTATTTACAGTTTACCTAGAATGACGATGCTGTGAAACTTGTGTGGACATAATTAAAGCGAAATTGCTTTGATATAAAGCCGGGAACTTTTTACGTTGCTGACGTTGTTAATAGGACTTAATAGATCATTATTTACTTTTGTTGTTTTCTTCTTGTTTTTTTTTTTTTTTTTTTTTTTTTTGTAATTTTCATTAAACTTATTCATGTATACTTACTTAACACGTCTGCTGCTGTTTCGATGGCATGGAAATTGTACTGACGGCACATTAAAATTAATATGATTAGAAATACGGCCTGCGGTTGTGCTAACAATGGTACGGTTGTTATTTGTGCATTAAAAAGCATATAATAATTTGTTGACATGATTTTCCAATTAACTTATCTGATAAACTTTTATTTTAACTCGATTTTCGCATAACACAGACTTACTTTTGTTTTTATAATAAATTATTTATTTATTTATTTATTTACTTTTTAATGTTTGTTTTGTAATAATTGTAATTTGTTTGCAAACTTATTTAAAGGAAAAAGAAATCAAATTTCACTTTCATATATACGCAAATATATATATATATATATGTGTATATAAATATATAATTATATATAATTATGTATATATAAATATTTTATTATATATATACATGCATAAGGTATATATGTATATAAAATAATAATAGAATTTTTTTTTTTTTTTTGTAATTATATGACTGCCGGCCATTAAACATGTTTGCATAATAAACAATTTAGCTGTTGACAGCATAATAGTTGATTTGCTCGGTTTATTTGGCATGTATTTGTATATGTGTTAGTATATATAAATTTTGATATTTAAATTACATATAAAACATGATTACTGTTATAACGATTAATATTATTGGATTGATATAATTTTAAGAATGATGATCACACACGAACGGCCAGGTATTAAAACAATTTATTTTTGCATTGATTTATATTTTAATCATAACATTTAATGCTCTAACGCAATCGATGTGAAATGCAAATAATTTCATTATTATGTATAGATATTCAAATGGTCATTATTATGCATTCTGGTTAGTTGATAGTATAACGGTGTTAATAATTTGATTTATTTAATAAATTTATAATTAAATAAATGTTAATTTATTTTAGATATTCTTTTTTGATGTTATAAACAGATTTAAACTAACTCAATAAAACATAATAGAGGATGCAGTTGAAGATTACACTTTTTACGTAAAACTAATAGGAATTTCGAAATGTTTTGCATAATAATTACTTTTAAAACAAGTAAGAACTTTGTCGTCGGATAAGGCCGACTATTAGATATCCTACATCACTTCGCCTAATACAGTTATTCACGCGTTTTGGTAATAATGCTATAACAGTTACACATTATTTTCATGGTAGATGTTTCATGCAAGCCCATAAAATAGATCTACGTGGTCCAAATTTATTGAGGTTGAGCTCTATGCAAATCTACTATTATGAAATAATTTTCGTAATGAAATATTAATAATTTTACTATGCAAAGATTCAATTTACGTAGGATCTGTTACATGAGAGGGGGTTGAAAAATTTTACCCAGAGCGAGTTTTGTCGAGAAAGTTTGAAAATTGCAAAGTTTTCTCGTATAAAGACATTTTAAAATAAGGTATTATATGGGAAGTGGTCGAAAAAGTAGACCGTTTCAAACCATGTTCATTAGCATTCGTCCGTGTACCAAATTGTATCAAAGTGTCTCAAAAACGACCTGTACATGAACAGACTTCAGACTGGCAGAAGGACGGACTGGCTCGATATAAGAATGAAAGGTGGACTCGTTTTAAGTTCTTCTGTGTGTCACGTACTCTGCACAAACTGGTGTACGGTAGTACAACCATCTATAACAAAAGTGGTGTAGGATAGCACATCCACTTGTAACACAAGTAGTGTAGAGTATAAACACTTTGTTATCGGTATTAAGTTTAGTCTTTAATTTCTTTTTCCACTTTCAAGGTATAGAAGTACATTTAGTAAGCACCTACGTACTGATAAGAAGAAATGCATTAGAAACTAGTTAGTGAAAAATTATTTAGGTCATCAAAGAGTTCGTTTTAAACAATAAGTCAAGTAACTTTTCACTGAGCTATCACTATTTTGTAGTCTGCATATTAGTTCAACACTGTCGGACAGACATGCGGCCTATTTACGGCTAATTTTGGCTTAATACGATTTAAGAACGAATCACTTGTGAATGGTTAAGTTTTTTGAGTTTTGCCTGATTGTACCGCATTCTAGTTATTGTTCATGAATTTTCTTTAAATCATTAAAAATATAAGTTAATTAAATTTCATAGAAATTGTTAGTTTTTGTATTGTCAGTGAAGAATACGAGGTTCAACTTGTGACCCAGATTTCATTTTTAGTTCAAAATTGTTTCGAACGATTTGCCAAGACATCCAATTGAATTAAAATCTTCTCGTTAATTGTGGACGTATTAGCAAACAGTGTTGAGACAATTTTTGCTCTGATCATCCAAGTGGTTCTGTCGAATATTTGAATAGCAGCCTTTTACGAAAATATTTAAGGAATCGAAAGTTATAGACGACAATATGAAAAAATTGTCGGTGCTTCCACAGATGGTTTAAAAATCTTCTACATTATGAGCGTGCATATATACAGATGATGCCCACTTTTTGAACCGCGTATTCTTTACTGATCAAGAAATATTTCTGGCAAATTTCAGTTTCTTCTATTTTTGTGACTGCAACGAATCACAAAAGTTACCCGCCAAATTGACGAGTTTTCTAACGAAAAGTTACAAAAGATCACATTTGCATCAAATTAGCAAAGATGGGCGTGTCCCAGGAGAAAAAGGTAGACATATATGCTTTCTGCATTATATCATGCAAAATCACTATATAACATCCAAAGATATCGACTTTCTTATGCAAAAATTTTAAAAGCAAAAACCCGTTAAATTGACGGGCGCCGAAAATCTAGTGTTGCACGCAAGTTATGTAGGCTGCATTCTATCATCTCTTTTAAATTCTCCGAATGTCAATCGCGTATTCAATTGTTATTCGACCAAGAGGTGCCTTTACAAATCTATGAAAAGTGTGTGGAAATGAAAACAAACAATGTTAAGAAACAAAGGATTTTTTTTTGGTTGCTCTCTTTGGGGAATCGAACACTGGTAGAGTCCCGTTGTAAAATTAATACGAAACTTTCTTATAAAATAATTCATTTGTAAGAAAGTCACTTTGAATAATATGAGTGTAGTGTGCGCGGTACACTCTATTCATTTTCAAAATTGATTTGTGGCGTTTAACTAAACACCTAAACGTTACATTCTATCCTTTCCGTTTATTAAACTCTGCAATGGTATAAATTCGAATCATAGAAGCGGCAAGTGGACAATTTAGCCTAAAGTGGACTGAGGTTCTTATTTAGTCATGAATATGGACTATGAGTCATTTGCCACAGAAATATTACAACACATAATACTTGCCATGGACATTGGATTAAGGGAAGGCGTTCTCGTCGTCGACGTAGTAACCTTACTGAAATTCTCAGTTAAAGCGTATCGACCATCAGTTTTCTCTCTAATAAAAGCGAGATGTAAAACTTTATGCTTCACGCACAGATATACTAACGCATTAAGCAATTAGTTAGGTTACATTGGAGATATGAGTGCGAATCATCAACGAATACCACGAAAAGTTGTTGCATTCAATTTGAAATGTCTGAGCGATCTTTTTATGAAAACCTAATAGGTGTCTTCGATTCTGCTACGAACCCGTTTGATCGAATTTAAGCCTGATCTTCGTAAACGTGCAAATTATCTACGAATCCATGTTCTCTGAAATGTTAAACGAAGTGAAACGAAATATTACGTAATAGAATGTCCAAATTTGAAGCGAAAGTGGTGGTTCTTCTGCGTGAACAACGAAATTGTTGACGTAAGAAGCGGAAAAAGAAAAGATCAGAAAGTTGAAAACTTTAATTTTTTTTCCCATGAAAGATGGGCAGGGTTTAATTTAATAGACAGGTCAAGAATATTTGTCGTCAATGAATGAAGACATCCCTTAAAAAATGTTCGTATTTGGCATGAAACTTGGAAGGAAGTTTGTGCTGAGAATAGGCAAATTCAGTGAAGGGGCCCGCCTATAGTGCGACGTAGACTCAGAACTCCCCGACTTTGAAAAGACAAAAAAAAAAAGTAAAAAGTTCTTCTCTGCTTATAAACCCTAACGAATATAACTGTAAAAAATTTGGACGTGTATTCGATAACTAATTCCCCAGCATTCGTGTAAAAATGGAAAAAAACCGGCCGCACCTAACAAACGTTATAGAGTATCGTACCTCCATTCTTTCTCAAAATGTTTGCCACATCCTGATAGAAACTTCGAAGATCCTATACAGTGTTTGCATATTATTAATCAGTATCAAATTCTGAGTACATTTAATTTTTTTGCGTCCATCTGTCCGTCTGTTTATTTACATGTAGTGAACACCTCTTAAAATAAGACATCGGCTTGAAATTTGACAAAAACACTGCAAGTAGTTACGCGCAAAGTCAAATCGGTTAAAGGGCACGCCTACACTACACGTAAAGTGATACTACCTCTATTCACAAAAGTGAAGAAAGTGATTATCGGTTCCTTTACTATAAGCTGCAGATGTAAACATGTTAGGAGCATAAACGTTTCCGCCACAGCCGAATATAATTTTCTCTTTCAATTTCCTTTGCTACGAAAATGTACGAGGATGTATATAAGGCTTCGTCGGAATGCAAAAATACTTAGGAATTGTTAAAAATTGCTATTTAATAATTCGTAATTGCATCTAAATTTTCAAAACTTCTTTGCTGAAAAAATCTTGCCAAGGCATAAGGTAACTTTTGCTTTAGTATTTACAAAAAGTAAATAAATATAAATAAAAAAGAGAAGATTTATTTATTCATATACGAATTCCACTAACACACAAGCACAATTCTTAGTAACGTTCAATCATCTCCCAACAATTTTTTGTTTATATCTGCTTTTTTTATATCAATAAAATTGTTTTCCAAATGATTGCTCTGCAGACAAACACAATGATATCGATCTCATTCTTAAAATACGACAGACAAATTAATGGGTGAATTGTGTGGGGAGAAAATATGTTTAAAATTTTACCTGCATACATATTATGTCTGCAGTAGTAAAAGAAAAATAAAAATTGCACATAAGAATGGTTCGTCAATTTGAAATGAACAACAGTGAGTTTGATAAACCATTTATGGGTGAGATGAAGAAATGTGGAAATGTTGGACTTTCGAATAAAATGAAAGGAAAAGGTTTGAATATGTTAGGGTTTGTTAGCAAACCAGTGGTTAGATTTTCAAATTCTCAGCTGCTCCCGCGTCATCCGAACTCATTATCTTTGTGCTTTGAAATTTGTGGTGCCGTCCAATTCATGTCAAAACGGCTGCCTATTTAAAACTGTGATAAATTTCAATGCAAAAATTTCAGAAGAAGAAATGTTATATAACCGGAAATGTATGTGTTTTATTTGCAAGTCCAACATATAAGAGTATTAAATTTACAATGAAAACGTCCTTCTTCCTTCTCTACACCCATCATCGAAGGGTGCGGGGTGTATTCACTTTGTTAAAACGTTTGCAAAACCCAGAAGGAAGCTCCAGATGCCCCATAAAAAGTGTATATAATCCTGATCTACGGCCATCTAAGTATGTCCGTCTGCTTGTCTGTCTGTACTAAACATTCTCTTGGTCGCACCAATAAAGCTATCGGCTTCAAATTTGGCAGAAACATTGAAAGTTCTTGCAAGCGGGTTGGTTGGTTGGTTGGGACGCATCGGTCATAGTACACGACCACAATACAACATAATCTGAGATGACCTATGTGTTTTCAAACATAAAAACAACTTCGTTTATTGCTCACTATTGTTACACTACAGCAGATACAACGATAAAAATTTCTATGAGTGAATTTGCAGCAATTATGAAAAATATCGGCCACGCCTACACAAGCTTTTCGACGTTTTGAGGTTTTCTGCTTATTATTCATAAGATAAACAAGACGGAATGTTAAAAATTATTCTTTACTTTCCTGACATGAGCATATGCTGGACTCCACAACGTGGAGGATCCGGCTTTTCTTTAGCGGCATAAACAATTAAATATCAAATAAGACGACGTGGATAGCAGAATACGATAACTTAAGTGCCTTAGTTTTAGTATAAATATCGCGTACGTCGATAAGGGTGACAGATAAGAGTGACTTGCATTTTTCAAAATAATTTTTTGTATTTAAAAAAACTCGATCTCGTATGAGTTACGGTAAAATACCAGGAATTAGAAAGGAAAATAACTAAATTCAAAACATATATACAGTGGACACATGTTTATAACAGTTTTTGAAGCGGTCAGTTAGTATCTAACGTTCAATTGATTAAAACTACTAAGAACTTCTGCTTGATTCTACCAGCTTGGAAATACGTATAAAAATGATATAAGAAAACTGACAGTCCTGTCCTGTTATATAAAAGAATGAGCATAAAACGCGAATCTTGAACGTGGGGTAAATTTAGTAAAATTAATTTCTTTCTTAAAGAACTTTTTACTTTTATTTTGATCGTTATGATATATTTGATCAGGTGTACCTTATAGTTAAATAAAAACGTACTTACCTAGGCAACCCTGCCCACCAATAATTTAAATAGAAGAATATGCGCCAAGTGCTTTTCCGAATCGACTAATAGAGTAACCAATTGGTATAGGGTTTATCACTTTGGGTGTGGCATACATCCTTACCGCAAGTGATGTATGATTTAAAAAAATTTTTGAGGGCAAAATTTGATTGTCTGATAATGAAATAAATTTTATTATCAAATGAAGTAGAACATGCCATGGCACCGCATAATTTAGTAATTCTCATTAACCCAGATCAGAACGGATATACATAACACCCGCTAAATATCGAATACGATCTGCTCAGTTAAATTCCCTCACATATATATAAAGTAAAAGTGAGTGAAAGAGTGAGTACACTCAGTCAGTACTCATTCATCTACATTCGTGTTCCTTCATCTAATACTTACATCGGATAATAATTATTATTATATATGTCAATGGACGCATCAATTCAAGCTGTTTTAAATTTAATCTTTCGTTGATGTTATCCTTAGTATAAGAATAGCATAAGTGTCGTAAATTACTTTTTCATTACCAATTAACTCTAATTTTTGTTTATATAAAATTTAATTATGTTTTTGTTATAAATAATATTTGTTTATTCTAAACTTATTTACAAACATATATATTTATGTATATAGTTTTATATATTTAGAAGTGTAAAATCGAGCATTTGGAGAACTTGCCAAAAAATTCTGTTCAAATTAGAGTCGATAAAAATTATATTTGTTTAAACTCTTCAGACCGACGCCAGCAGGTTTCCGTGGTGTAGTGGTTATCACATCCGCCTAACACGCGGAAGGTCCCCGGTTCGAAACCGGGCGGAAACATTGTAGCGGGGCGTATGTCAACTCCTTTTTTTCAAAAATACTTTTCGATTATATATGTACGTGTAGATCTGTATTTATAAGAAAATGCAAAGTCGATAAGAAGGCAAAAAGCTTTGTCCAATCCAAATTTTTTTACTGATTAAACGTCGGCACAAGTTATGTTTAGAATATTTGGACAATTCCCAATAAATTTTGGTTATGTTGTGGTTATCACGCTTGTCTAACACGCGCTAGGTACTCGGTTCGAAGCCGGGCGGAAACTACATCAAGTCGGCCAATTTTTTGGAAAATTGCTATAAAAGAGTTTAATTGCAAGGTAATTAGATGATGTTGTAACGAGACCGACCTAAATCCTTACTTTACAGCCTCTGGACAATCAGAGATATTTAAATTCGTAACAATGAAGACAAATTAAGAGATGAGCGAACAGAAATAATTAAATGGATTTAGATTTTGTGTATAATCTTCAAGATCGAACCTTGCCAACGCTGTTATGGTGGAATGGTGGCTTTAGTGGACTTTTACGCCTCTTACTTTACTTTAGATTTTTCGAAAAATCAATTTTTTTCCTTGACTTAGTAGATGCTTGGAACCTATTGGTATAAGGGGAAAAATGTTCATTAATTACAAAAAATTGGTTTCTTTGAAAGGTAGTGACTAAGCCTAATGAATCTTCACGGAGAAGTTGCAGCTTAATGCTGTCCTGCTTCCTATAATGTTACAGCTTGTTGATTTCCAACTCCTTTAACTAATGCTTTAACGCCAACCGATATCATTGGTGCAAGTCTTGATGTGCATTTCGAAGTGCGTAGCTTCACGAAACGATAGTTGAATGGTTACGTGGCTGCGAAAGATTCGAAAGATGTCGGTGAGCATGCGAAAAGGATGAGAGTGTGTAACGGATTTTTCGATATTAATTTTATATTCAACTACAGAATTGTAAATATTTTTGCCATTTTCTCTGCCATATTGTAAAATGTGCAAATAACTCTCTGACAATTCTAACCAAAGTGACGCAGTGCTAAAATTTCCAAAGAAACCGGAAAACGAACTGTAGAATTCTAAATTTTTCTATCATTTCTCAACAAACAAAGTGTAAAACGGCAAATGTTAACGGGTGTACCAAAACAGCCACTTTGAAGCAATACGGCTTTTCAAGGAAAGGACGTTAGGAAGAATATATATTTTTTTTTTTAATGTGACCAATAACTCAGGCGTTGTTCCCTATTGGGGTAACAAGGTGACGATTAGAAAAAAATGAGGAAAGAGATAGAAATAAGGAGGTGGTGGTGGGCCTAACATAGTGAGTGTGTGCCCAATCGATGAGTGTCATACCTTTATCGACCAAGCATACTCACTATAGCTACGATCAAAGTAAACTTCACCGCACTAAGATAGGAACATGCGGATAATGACTTGGTAGTCGTGCTACTTACACACTCGGCTCCTCATGCGGGTCTTGGGAAGGCATTTCTATTGGGCTAGGATTGATTGAGATTAGATTTCTTGAAACAGGTTTTTTCAAAACTGCTAGAATTGCAGCTTCTATAGTTTTTACTCTGTTCATGCGAATTTCTTTACAATATTTTAAAATTAATATTTTTCGGGGAAATTCGTATGACATTTTCAATAGGTTGACTTGAAAGTTACTTTCTTTTAATTGACATTCAACCATCACTCGCCAATCACATACGAGTGAATAATTTCAAACTATCTTGCAAGTTTCTCCATAGGCCATTAGGTAGAAAAGTTTTTTTGGATTTAAACTTGCATCAGCCACGCTATGGCGCGAGGCGTTTCTTAAATTAAAGTTGATTAGCGAGAACAATGGCTCCGTGACTATTTTTTAAAAATAATTTTTTCTTTTGTCAATACTTAAACATAGGCTTAATAACTTTTTCAAATATTATTCCTTAGTTATTTTTCCTTCCATCTCAAAAAAAATTGTCAAACATATGAGTTTTTCTAAAGCTGTTGCAGTAGTGTTATGTTTTAAGTTAGATGCTTATTTGTTCTCTTTTTTTGAGATCTCGTAACTACGAGAAGAAACTACGAGAAGAACTACTAAGAAATCAAATATAAACAACATGGAGTAGGTCGAGGCCTTTCAGTTTAAAGGTTTATTTCAATTTATACGTCCAAACAAGGCGTACTTCCAAATTGTGGACAATATACGATATATATGACACGGTATACGATTGACATATCACGTGAATATATCCTTGCTCTACGACGACTTACAATACTGTATATCAGATGGTTGCCATTTGTAAAAGAATGTCATTTTATATTCTATTAATTGTGAGTATGAGTGGACTACCGATTCCCATCGTTTTCATTTCAAAAATGAAGAAAGAAAGAGAGAACACATCTTCAAAATGTTTGTGGCTTTTCAAGATTATTTCAGTTGTTTCTTTTCTGTCAAACGTGTGCGTCCGTCCATAATACCAATTTCCAAAACAGATTTTGAGACTTGAGTTTTGTATATATTACATCACATGATTGTGGAAAATATATTTCGGTTCGCGGGGAGAGAAGCTGTTACTTCGAAATCGTCTCAGAAGTTCAAAATTTTTATAGAATATTCAATAGGAACTATCAAGTTTAGTAGA
>CCAG010017154.1:0-14600 GCA_001077435.1 Glossina morsitans morsitans | reverse complement strand
TTAACCAAGGTAAAATGCCTAGAGAAGCGGTTAGGAACATTAAAACTTATTTCTCCAAGTAATGACGGCGAGTCAATAGCGCCGTTTATTAATTTGATTGCAAAGCAAACGCCAAGAACAAATCTACGTTTTTCAAGAGACGGTAAGGACAAAAGAAGCAACCTATTTTCATAGGGGGGAAGAGAAGCAGACGGATCCCAACCCAAATTCCTAAGAGCAAACAACAGGAATTGCTTTTGAATAGATTCAATTGAGTCTACATAGCACCTGTACGAGGGAGACCACACAATAGAAGCGTACTCAAGTATAGGCCTAACCAAACACGTATACAGCCTCTTGGTAATATACGGATCATCTAGCTCCTTGGACCACCTCTTGATGAAACCAAGAGCGGACGTAGCTTTGCTTATCGAGAACTCAACGTGCAAATTGAAACGTAACCTACGGTCAAAGAGGACGCCTAGGTCAGTGAACGACTCAACGTCCTCCAACTTGTGCGAATCTATAAATGTGTATAAAGAATTTTTTTTTTAAATGAAGCGCTGTATGACGAGTGGTTGTGATAATGATCCAATTCAATAGCATTCGTCATTGGATGAGGACGCATCAGTATGTATTAAACTTCGTGAAAATATCTTAAAAATTGCGACCTATAGATCGAACACAGGACACCAGACAAAGCCGGATGCATAGAGAGACAGAGAGGCAAAACGATTTAGAAAATGATTTTGACGCGATCTTGCACGTGTTCGTACAATCATAATATACACTCTACCGTAAGTGGGTACGATATGAAACAAAAACACTTGAAATTCGCTTTGACTAAGATATTTAGTGCCTTTTTTAAAAAAAATATAGATTACGAAGCGTAACTTGACATGAAAAACGTAATAATCGTAATTGCATCATAGTTTCTTACGTTATACTTAAAAGCAGTCACTTGCTAGGTATAAGTTAACAAACTACAACCATAACGCATATTTTGAGGAGTAACATAACTGTCAACATAAGCGAAAAGTAATCAATGCTTAACTTAACAGTATTCGTGATGTATGTGAACGGTGTAGAATATTATGATACGTTATTACTAGCTGTTTTCTACGTCATTACATTTATGATGGATACTTTTTTCTTCTTCTTCTTTTATAAAATTTCTTAAAAATTTCACTTTATGTCGATTCATATATATATATATATATATGTATATACATCATATATATGTATGTGTGTGCGTGTGTTTGTGTTTATGGAAGTGTAAGAATTTTTTTGTGATTTTGCAAATACAAATCTTTTGTTCAAATCGTGTTGTTACAAGATTTGCTTTTTTTCTGGTTCGCTTTATTTTATTTTTCCGACGCCACGAATGTGGGTGGTAGTTAAATGTTTATTTGATGGTTGTGGTGATTTTGTGGTGGATTTTTCTTCTTTATTTTTTTTCCTTTTGATATACGCGTGTTGTAGGAGAAATATCGTTGATAGCACTAATGGGGTAATTGTCTATTTTGAGGTGAATAAGTTATTTACGAAGATTCGCAATTCGTGTTAGTTGGTAAATAGAAACGTAAATTTTCTATTTTACCAACAATTAATTTATATAAATATTATTAAGAATGACTGACTATATTTGTATCCCTTCTGTTGATAAACTATTACTATTCGTTGCCTTGGCAACGATTACATTGGCTTATCATTGAATTTTTTTTCTTTTTTTTTGCCATTTTATTGATGATCATCTCATATCCATGCCCAAGGGTATAATTAACATTGTTTAATAATAACAAAGACGGCAGCTTTTAAAATCCTTTTTTTTTGTCTCTTTTCCTGATGATTTTTTCATATTCCTTAGCTTAGTGGGGATTAAACCTATTTATCTACCTTTTGCATTTTTATGATATTTTAGCGTTTTAACATCTCTTTGTTATTTTATAATCACTATCCAAAGAAGTGGTTCATTAATATATATGTAAATAGCCTGATCGTGAAATGTACCGTTTACTATTCGGGAAAATCTTTTATAGTCAACATCCTGTAGATAAAAGTTATATATTATATTACATTTTTTATATTATATTATATTGTATTATTATTATATTATTATTATGTTTAGGAATGGATGAGTTTTTCGATCGATATGTTGCTTTTGCACTCACTTTCTGAATGGCTGCAGGAAACCTATATTCATTTAGCTTATAACGCGTTAGTTAACGTTTTTCGTCTATTGTGGCTGCATTTATGTGCTGATGATGACAATTTTTATAGTGAAGTTTTAAATGTGCCTTGTTGGTGTCGATTTGACGATTTAATTTACCTCGTACAGCATATTGCGATCATAGCGGATCACACTTATGAGCACTTCACAATCACACCAAGTTTTATTTCTCCAAAAGCTCCATTTCTCTCAAAGGTAAGCGTATCAAAAGCAAAGACGACGACCAACGCACGGACTGACAGACTTATGCTGATTAATAGTTCATATATTTTCTGTTATCTCTGATGTGTTCTTCTAGTAAATAGTAACGAAAGAACAAAAACCAGTCTCTTCTTTTTTCTTCGGTGGTGATCGTAATAAGAAGCGATATATAAGAACTGTCTTTAATATTTACCAATTATCACAAACTGTGTGTCAAATCATATATAAATATGTATTGATACATGTTTGATGTTTGCTACAATATATCTGAGCGATACAAAAACAAAACCTCACCCTAATTTTCAATCATAAGATGCTGGTGCATATTAAAATATTCGAACCAATCCGAGTATAGTTTTCAATACGTATTAATGTTGTTATTATTTTCAAAAAATAAATTCTGAGACTAAAGTCTGGAAGCAGTAGCATCTAAAACTGTCGGCTCTATTACGTATTATCATAACAAGTTTTGAAGAGTTCGAAGATTCAAAAATTATTTATTATTGATAAGATTTGCGAATAAATTTCTGAAGACTTTCTTTAAGGAAATTGAAAGTTTAATATAAGTAAAATAAAAAGTATTTTACCGAGCACTAGCCACTACTTCTACAGTAATTTAGGCAGAAAGAAACTCGATGCTCTATTGTGGATAGAATGGAAGCCGTAACTTTTAATAGATAACAAGTCATTCGTTGTAGCCAACGTGTGGTAAGCAGTGCCCCCAATGACTGAAGGGTGTATCGATGAGAAAGTCGTGTTGCATTTCAGCGCTTCTAATGCTTCTGAGGCAAGCTGTGTCGTTAGGTTGAAAAACTGCATGATCACGACTTTTGACGTACTGAGCCCATTCTTCTCTCAATGTCATCATCTTTTGTTCGTAAAATTTTGCAGTGATTGTCTCGTTTAGTTGGAGCAACTTGTGATACACTAAGCTTATACGGTTCCATATTTTTCATGCTCCAATGGTTTTTCGTTTACCGGATATTGTGTTGTTGTCCATTTTAGATTGCCCGACACAATTCAATACACGCCGTTCCCTTTGATTTAGACAAAAAACATGCTTTTAGCGAGTGACGTTTGTTGAACTAGAAGAAGAGAAGAAGTATTCTAAATTACCGCTGTAGTGGTACTTATGTCATTACACAAAGTGTAAAGACTGCACTTTCAGATAATGACGGTACTATGTGTTTCGACATCGTATGTTATTAATTACGTTTTGTTTTAAAAAACTTTATTTCACTTATCATTATTTATATTTATTTTATACGGATTTTCTAAAAAGTTTTGTTTATATATTAGTTTTTACGGGAGGTGCTTTTTCTCTAAAATTAAAACGTACTAAGTTATAGCCCAAAAGCAAACTTCCTTCTACACAAACTATGTGGATTTTTCACAGACAGGATTTCATATTGCGGCTCCAATCAGAAGTACCAAATCTAAATTGGGTTTGTTCATCTAAATTGAATGTATTCTCGGCATAGAGATGTCCATAATATCAAGCTTTTCGTTCTATTCAGCCACATTTTTCCATATGTGTGTTTTTGGCTCACGGCCGCAGAATTTGAAGAGAAAAGTTGATAGTTTTCACACATATCGTTGATCAACGTCTGCAGGTAAAATTTGGAATTCACCTTGAACTTGATTCGATTAAAATCAATGCGAACTTCAATAAAAAAATAACGAAAAGGACTTAAGGTATTTTCAAGTGCGCTCCGTAAAAGCATTTCCCGCAGCATCTGCTCATCCGCTTCGAAAACTATTCAACGCGCGGCAAGCTATTACGCTTGCAATCAAGTTCTCAGGATTTCCCTTAAGTTGAGTTTTACTTTCCCGCCTTTTTTTGTAATGTTACTTCTATTATGTTATAGTTATGTAATCGTAGCAGGACTTCCTTTCGATTCTTTTGTTTGTCAGTAATCAGATACTATATCTTAGCAAATTTCTGTGGATTATGTCATGTAAGTATAAAGAATAATTAAAAGAAAGCATAAAATATCTTTAGAAATTTAAAAGTAAAGTGAATCCAGTAAAAAAACTTCATTTTATTATTAAAAAGTACACGTACCAGGGTGTAATTGGTACCTATATTACAGTAGATATGCTACTCCATTCTAATAATCGTTCGAAAAATTAGACAGAAAATAACAAAAGTAAAATCAAAATACGCCACAAAAAAGTGGAGAATAAAAAGAAAAAAAAGAGAGACTTTAACTTATAAACATATATAAAATTGCGTCAATATATCAAACTCGGTACAGGTGGTTTTCCAAAGAATTTTGTGTACATACAGACACCTAAAAAAGTTACTTATATGTAGAGAAAAACGATAACAACATAACTTAAAAGCCTATCTATACGTTAGGGAGACTCTTGGACACCCATCGTTTATCATATATATGCATAAAAGTGAATGTAACGATGGTCCAATTAGAGCCATTTCGCATAGATTATTCACTTGGCATTTAAGTTAAATATCAGATACGCTTCTAAGATATCGCTTTTATACTGCAACACACACACACGCACATGATTAATTCATTTATCCTATGGAAGTCAAGCTTGGAGCGAACGTTAGATACCATATCTTTGAAAGCTGGTGGGTTGTGGTTGTAACTGCATAAACGCATCGAAAGGACAATAATTTTCAGTTGCCAATAAAGAAATTTTAAATCAATAGTTGAATTGTATTAAATATTTTGACTTATTTAATATTACGTATATTGGCAAAGTCTCAGTCATTCAAAGACCTGTCTATCAATTGAGATTACGACCAATTTCAGACTTGTTCTGCGACGAGCGTAAACTACTGCTCATACACCAACGATTGCATTACATTAACAACTAAATCTAAAGGCTTCTTGCCAGACGTGTCAGATGAAAAGACGAACGAAATATACTTTCATTTTTGGTATGCTTGTATAGAAAAGGTTCATGGGTAAAAAAAAAAATAAATAAAAAAAGGAAATCCGTATTCAAAAGCGAATAAGTGTAAGCGTTGCGTGCTAATGCAACTTCTACACAAATCATTTTTAAACGTTATTGTAATTTCCGCCATGTCTACCTACAAGCGAACCTATGAACGATGTAAAAAACTTTTTGAAGAGTTTGCATAGAGCACGTGGGTGTTAAGGCATAAAATTTCTATGATAGTTGCTTACAAGTTATCTATGATCATAGAATAAAGAAGACCCTGCCAAGGTACATATACTGCGGAGTTATTTTTCTATTATCGTTAGAGAGATGAGTGTTGTTTTGATTGTTAGAAATTTGACACTTGGTAATTGCTTTTTTACTACGCTATTAACGTACGTAGTGAACTTTACTTTTGAACTTTGCATTACTTCTGGATGTTATTTATTAAATGAAAATTACATTTGTTTCCATAGTGCACAGTATGTGTTATGTCCTTTCGTTGAGGACATGCAAAATGTTGTTTTTATTCCTCTTTGAACGCAATGAGCGAACTTGACGACCAGACTAGAACTTAAAAAAATGTATGAACAATAAATATTATTATATATCAGTTCTTCTTCTTCTTCATTTTTACAAAATAGTTATATCATTGTTCACTTATTTAATTAAAATAATTGCATAATTATTTTATTGTTATTAATATACGTAACAATGGTTTCTCGTCCGCTCATTTATTATTATTATTTCGTTTTTTGTTCGAAATCACTTATGCTTTGCTTTGTTTATTTCAAGCTTTTGTACATTTTTTTTGTATTACATTTATATATGTATATATATATATATATATATGTATTAATAAGAAGAAATTAGGTCATAGGACCGGTTTCATCTCACGTAAATATTTTTCATTTTTCATTTTTTAGTAGCGACTTTGTGAAAACATTGAACAATTTAAATAATATTAAGCTTCCTAGCATAAATATGTTAGTTAATCTTAAATGCATATGTATGTGAATTAAATAAATTAAATGAAATTATGAACATTGGCTTCTTCAATAATTTTTCTATTACATAACATTGAAGTCGTTAGAGTGAGAATTATCAGGTAAACATTTGCATACACGATCGTCTAACATAAGAGCTTGGCTCGACTGACTGGCGTCAGTCTTTATGTGAATACGCCTAAATATTATTTTTTACTTATAAACAGGTAAACAAAAAGAAAAATATTTTACAAGAGTGTTGTTGCATTTTGCTAATGAAACACATTCCTTATATATGAATAACGGATGCTTTTCGAAAAGAAAAAAAAAAAAAGAGCAAAAACAATATAAGGCAGAAGAAGATTCAACTTAAGCCGACTTCAATTTTATCATAAAATATAAAATATTTTTTAATTACCTAATTAAGCCGGTTTAAAGTTTATTTATATGATAATGAAAATGATTATTATAGCAAGTAAAAACGCTATAATGATGCAGGGCCCACTATTAAATGCCTTACACCACATCTTTTAATATATTTATGCATATAACGACTTTTCACAATAAACTCTTACATGGGAAGTGGTCCGATCCTTGAACCAAAACATGTCGACGAATAAAATTTCATCAAAATATCTCAAAAATGGCGAGCTGTTCGTTGAACGCACGAATACAAGGCGGGGAGATGGATGGACGCCCGGACAAGCCTACAATCTATCGATATAATAAAAGTTGGGCAAGCATCAAGTCCTTATACGTGTTGCATACACCCGCACGAACTTAATATACTCTTATATCATGAGCGATGGAAGGTATAAAAATACATTATCGACAACAAAGATTTTCGAATTAGTTATGATCAAAACGTTAACGTGTTTAGGAGTTTAAGCAAAAAAAAAAAAAAATAAAAAAATTAATATTCAAGTATGGAAATTGAACAAAAAATAATAAATAAAAAAAATAGATATTAAAAGTGAATTAATTTAAAAGTAAAATGTAAAAGAAAAAAAAAAAATAAATTCAAATATTGTAAAGTAATTAAAATATTTTACGATTGAGTTATCAAAAAAGAACGAGCTTCGCACGTCACTGGCAAATTTTTTGTTAAGCTTCCACAACTATCTGATAGAAAGTTAATATCATCCAGTCTCCTCCTAATAATTGTTGAAAATTTGGTTGTCAACGAATATTCAAAATGAATAAATTTATTGAAGAAAGGATTTTGTATTAAACTCTATTTACAAAATGAAATTTCTTATGCAGATGCGCTGAAAATATTAGACAAATATTCTTGTAATGAAACAAAGGGACAATCAAAGCTTTACGTGTGGTATTGGTAGTGGAAAAAAACCATGTTAAAGGAGGTCATAAATTGAAGTCATTTTCACGGTTTTCTTCGGATTTTCGTTGACATTCCTCGCAAAGTATATTTTCCAGAAAAGCGAACAGTTAATAAAAAATAATACCCGGGTCTTCAACGTCGCTTGCGTGGATCTACTCGCAAAAAACATTCAAATTTACGGCGAGACAATTCTTGGCTATTGCATCACGACAATGTATGTTCGCATTCTGCTTTCATGAATAGTCAAGGTTTTAACAAAAATCAAGCTAATCACGATTCCCAGTCCCAATATTTTCTTTTGCACTCTTTTCATGCGTAAGTAAGGTGCTGGAGGATTAGCGTTTTGAGTCAATAAAAGCCTTTAAGTATACGTCACTGCTGACTGCTTGAAAGTTTCCATTAGTAAAATCGTTCTAGTGTGGGTCAAGGCCATAGTGAATTTTTCAAAAAATCGTTTTTTTTTTATTGGATTAAACGATCTTTTATATAGTCAAGAATTATCTAAAAAGACAATTGTGGGCGTAGCAAGATTTTAAATAATCTAACAATTGAATTTTTGAACATATCTGCCTGGCGGGGCAAGAGCACATGAAATTTTGGATGGGGTTTTATTTCGAAACGGCACTCAGCATGATTCAAACAGTTTTCATGCTTTCAACACGAATTTTGCCTAGTATCCTTTAAATAATATTCTCCCAAGAACGGTTTCGTGCTGTTTTGATAAGTTAGCTAAACATTTCTTTATTAGTATTATGAAAGAATGTCCTTGTTTCCGGTCAACAATTGAACTTTTTCGTTCAAGCGTTTGCGGATCATATAGAAACTAACATTTCCACGTCATTTTGTAGATATAGGAATCCAGATTAATTGATTTTTTTACTTGCTTTTATATGCTACACCAGCCGTGGCAGAAGGGTGTATTAAGCTTATGTGTATGTGCACAACTCCGCGATGAAAATAGATCCACTTTCTATTAACTGATCGATTTAGAATAACTCCCTGAATCCATTTAAGCTTGTCTGTCCATCTGTCCGACTTGTTTGCTTGTCTACAACCATTTTGAGAAATTTTAATCACACTAGGTACACTGATGAGTTTTGCACATAGAACGCTTTATTTTGAAGAGTTGTTATATGATTAACTGCAGACTGGGGTAGGGTATCGTGGGCCACGGCCGACTGTAGTATTTTTACGTGTTTTTAATTCTTATTTGCGGCGGAGCCCCTTTGCTTGAAGTATGGCTCATGAGAATGGCAGCAGTGTTGCCATTTCTTAATGTTTTCCAAAATTATTTTTTTTGCGCATTAAATCTACGCCTACTAACTTTTCTCTTGCTTCGAAGATTTATTATCATTCCTTCGATTCAAAAGAAGTTAAAGCTTGAAATGTGTATAAAGCGCATTTTTAAAATAAAAATTCCCCATATTTTTTGAACCCTGTCATTTTGTTTTCGAAACCTATTTATGCTTTTTAAAAAATTATTGCTACCCTTCCTTTAGAGTAAAAAGTAATGTTTAGCGAATATTACGAAAGATAAAAAATAAATAAATTAATTAAATAAAATGGACTAAAGGTAATAAATTTTCATTATTATTTATTTATTAAAACAGAAAATAGAAAGACGGTAGACATGACCTTTTTGTGGGTACTACTATTTACAGCCTTCTCCGGCTTACTGGCCTATGTAAAAGTGAATTACATCTACTGGTACTTACTGGGCGTAAGTCAATTTAAGACAAATTTCTTATGGGGTAACTTATGGCATTTGAAATCTCTCCATCATACGGAAATTATACAAAAATTATACGATACCTATAAGACAACACAAGTAATTGCCGGCACCTATATTTTTACGAAACCTGTAGCTCTTGTATTAAATTTGAACGTAATGCATCTGATGTTATTTGAAGACCGCGAAAAATTTCAACATCAAACTAAATGGACCGATATACCGGATCAGTTATCGAAAATGCTAATAACCCGCCTACTAAAAGAAGCAAAAGAAAGTTCCCACTTAGCAGCAGCATTAGAAGTGAAGCTGCGAACATCTCGCGATGGTTGCGTAAATATAAAAGAAATCGTAGACCATTTTACGTTAAATTTACTTGGCCTGGCCTTGCTAAGCGTTGATTACAAAAGTTTAACGCAATCCGATAGTGATTTCTATCACAAATTTATGGAACCTATTCAGAAGAAACCGTTCAGTGTTAAATGGCAAATATTTCGAAAAGTTTATAGGCGAGCTTTAAACAATGACTTCAACGATATGATAAACTTCTTAATATCCCGATTAATTAGGATCATTGAACGAAGACAAAATCTAAATGTAAAGCCTGAAGATTTTTTGAGTATTTTGTTAAATGAAAACGAAGGCTATTCTAGCCAGCCGACGAAAGATGTAGCCAAACAAGTAATTCAATTATTTACTTCAAGTTTTCAAACAAGCGTTTCGATCATTAATTGCGCTTTATACGAGTTGACTAAAAATAAACAAAAGCAAAATTTGTTAAGTCAAGAGATTATTAAAGTTATGAAATGCACAAACTATCAATTAAGTCCAGATGTTTTCGAGGAATTAATTTATTTAAAACTAGTCATTAAGGGTAAGATACGAATGCAATAGCAAAATAATCTTTGGAAAATATTTAATGAATCATTCCAACAGAAACTCAACGCTTGTATCCACCTTTAACTTTTCTCCAACTTGAGGCTTTAGCAGATTACGCAATACCTAAAACTTTAATAACTCTAGATAAAGGCAACCTGATATATATACCTGTCCAAGCCGTATTACATGATCCGGAAATCTATGCTCATCCCGAACAATTTCAACCGGAACGGTTTTTTTCTTCGCTTCAACAGGGAAGGTATTACCCATCGTTCCTGTGCGATGATGATCCGCATAACGGCATTGTCTCTTGTTCTGTGCAGACAATAGTTAGCATTGCTCTAATCGATTTACTTACTAAATATGAATTTTCTCTTTGCGATAAATCTCGGGAAAAAAATGGAATTTTCAAAATACAATTTTATTAAATTCCCAACTTACGATATTTACTTAAATGTAAAAAAATTGTAAATAATTAAGAAGAGAATTTTCAAAGTATTTAATAAATTAGCGATGACTAACGCTTTATACATTTTACTGAATTCGTTGCCATCTGGCGGTGAGAATGAAAATTTTGCAAACTTAAAAGCTTCGCAGTAACGGCGGTAATTGCTTAAAGAGTACTCTGCTTAGAAGCTTATGGTATGTGCTAAAAGTTTGGAACGCGTTGAAACTTTCAAGAGAACTTTTGTAAGCTTTTCTTATTTATCGAAAAAAAGCTTTTCTAAGGATAATGTAAGAAAAATGCTTTTGAACGACAACTAATTATAGCAAGAAGCTGAAGTAAATAGTCTACGATTTTCCGAATAAGTGAAGATTGTTACGTCCCTCATCGAGAATGGAGTTGTATGGATTATATATTAGATTTTCAGCTGGAGAGTTTTTATGTTTGTTTCTCCTTTTATGTTTTCGATGATTTGCCTGTGGTTTAATCGCATGTTCCTTAGATGTGAGATGCTGAAGAGAATAGAAGATAGAAACCCCATGGGCATTATTAGTTGATCACCATAAATTTAAAAATGATGCAGTATTTCCACAATCATGTTCACTAGAGAAGAAAACTGTAAGTAATAATCTTGTCGATTTGGCGAACATATCTGCCTATTGGTTCTTCTGTCTGACAGTACACCCATGTCATGAAAGGGGAATTGCCGCTATTGATAACTAGCTAGCTTTTGATATATAACTAGTGCTCGCTCCGAGACTGAGAGGATGAAAAACAGTTCACATTCGAAGAAGAATGTTAAGATGAAAGTGATGCGGACTAGTGAACGTCCTCAAACTAATATTCTAACGTTTTCTCTATATATACAATCCTTTCTCAACCCTATATAAATCATCTAACTGTACTTCTTTATAATGTTAATTGGTATTGGCTGTACATTAGCTAATGGATACAGGAATAGGAAAACAGAAAGATGAAAAGGAAAAGAAATTCATAGCTGATGTTGCTTTGATCTTTGACATAAATGTTTACGAGAATCCCTTAAAACTTCAGCAAAGTGAAATGGACATGATTTGCTTACGAACTTCCAATAAAATTCAAATAGACTTGTAAGGCTAATATAAAGGATGCTATACCATACAATGACCCAAAATGGGTTGCTACGCGGATATGCAACTCGAATGTATTACACTTAAGCTTTAAGGAGAATGTAACTAATTTTTATATATAATTAGGATTGTCAGTATGACGAGTTGTAAGTAGTTGTAAGATGAGTTGAAATTACAGTTAAATAATATAATCATAATACATTCAACACTATAATACAGTAATAATACATACATAGTAATACAATCAACACAAATTGAAACGAATTTGTTAAGAGTCATCACTAGCTTTTGCTAGAACAACGAACGTCTTAAATGAATTATTATTAATAAGTTGTTAGTGTTCATGTATTTCACATCTTATGTGCATGGTTCAGCAAAAAACATGTATTGCCTACGAAAGTATGAAATCATGCAATATTTGAAATCGTATTTTTGCCCATCATTCCTAAAATACAAATGCGTACACGCACTGTTCCATCTTATTAAGGTATATACGCATGTTTGTAATTATGAGCGCATTTTTCAACAACTGCAACTGCAATTGCTATGATTTATGTGATTTTTGATCTTCAGCTTGAGATTTTAATAATAAAACATTCAGGACTAAATAAAAGGCTTTAATAAAATAGTAAAACAATTCATTTCTAGTTTTGTTTATTTCGCTCGTATTTACGAAGCGATTCTATTGTCTCTATTTTATATATACTCATAATATATAGTATTTTATATAGTATACAACATTTTATTTCATTTCATTTCATTTATTCGATACTCAGCTGCAACTTATTTATCAACACCATATATATATAGTGTTATAGCTGATATACACTAGACTATTATAGTATGTACTTATGTATACACATACTATAGTATATACTTATGTATACTTATGAATCGACTATAATGCCAGATATCACGCAATTTCCTACGCCCAAATTGTGATTCGGATCTCAGGCAAGAGCTCTCAAGGCGGATAGCACGAACTGTTCTTAAATTAATAGGACGGTCACCATACTATTAAAGCATATTCTAAGGATGGATCATCGATTTACAATGCCAAAAAGACTCTTCGCTTATTCCCATTGTATAGCTTAAAGCTCAACCAGCAATCAAAGATCGCGCCAAGATCAGCAAAAGATGATACATTATTCAAGCGGAGCTGATGAATGCAAGCTCATGTGTGTAGAGAGGCCTTCACACTCAAAGCGGTTTATTTTGGATTTATTCCGTTTAAGCAATATAAAGTTTAAGTTCAGACACTGAGCACATCTAAGTTAGATTGTAGGGCGTAGGGGAACGTTCAGACATACTAAACAATGGAAACAACTTGATATCATCACCTTGCATGAGAACGCTTGAATTTTATTTGATTGATGCGGAGTCATTGAGATGTAAGGCAAAAAGAAAGGATCCAAATGGCTCGCTTGAGTAGTTTCCGGACTTGAATGAAACAATCTAAAGTCCTAGCTTTGAATGCAAAGGAATCCAATTGAGGAAAAAACGGCGGAAGGCCCGTCAAATCAATTTTTTGCAATTAGCAGATAATATTAAACGAAATTAAATTAAATATTTCTTCACTTTGTTTTCATGCCGATTGTCTTAAGGTTACTCGGAAACACTTACCATCATTCCGCATATATGTTGAATAAGCCAATTGGTTATACTCGTTTTTAAATTTCTGATGTTCATCATGCGTGAAAACCGCAACATACTGTTTTTTATTGTACCGCCGAAAACGCAGCCCATGAGGATCATTCTTTTTTAAGCTCACGTTTCATGCAAAGTACTTGCAATGATTTCTAAGGCTACCCTCAATTCAACTAAACGCATTGTCAATATTAGCTTAAGAACGTAAACTAATAATACGTATGTGTCATAGCGTATGATACTCACTTAGCTTCTGCGAGTGTTAAAGCATCCGCAAAAGATTATGGACAGAAGCACAGACAGGTATTAGAGATATAGAAGATCAGACGATGGACTGAAAGACATACAAGCAGTTAGACGTATAGAGAAACGGGCGGACGAAAATCTGAATATGTCACTAGTTCGACAAGAAGGATCTCTAATGGGTATCAGCGGAAATACAAGCGTATAGTATAAAATATAATAATCAATAACGCTCTGATGCTTGTACAGCGTTCGTAAGCAATTATTGACAAGCATGTATTGAGATGTACAATGCGATTCTTAAGGTTCGTTTCTCCTTTCAGCTTCCGCAAGTGTTTTTATGGTGAAGTAATCCCATTAGTTAACGTAATGCGACTGTGGTATCTTAATTTTTTTTTTTTTTTTCCACATTATTGAGATAATCCACAAGAGGTAAATAAAAAGAGGGAGAAACGAGTTGGAATGACTGAAGATATAAAGTTCTTAGTGCGGGTTCTTTTTCTTCTATAACTTTTGATGTTGCAAACGGGTAGACAAAACTCCTATGGGCGCATTTCACGATGGTAGCTATACCAAGCATAGCAACAAACGGCAACCACAGTTAATAACTTTTGTTTTCTATATGGCCTCCACATATGGCCAGGCCACAAAGACGTTCAGTTAATATGACCACTTAATTATCGCTGGGGCGTATTAAATACACGTACCCAGTGTACAGTGGCAAACATACACACATTGCCGAACACATAAGCAATCATTTAAATAAAATCAAAGAAAAAAAAAAAGGAGCAAAGCAGAAAAAGAAAAATTAAAAGCGAAAAGCGAAAAGCCAAAAGTGTATTAAAAAAAATGAGAAATTTTCCTATGGAGAAAAATGTAAATTTAAAAAAAAAAAAAAAA
>CCAG010017153.1:0-11883 GCA_001077435.1 Glossina morsitans morsitans | reverse complement strand
AAAAAAAAAAAAAAAAAAATTGTTACAACAGTAAAAAAAAGTAAATGCTTGAGAGTGAAGAAAAAGTTCTGAAAATCCTTGCAAGGTTTTTACAGAGGTTTTCATTTTTTCTGCTTTGCATAAAATCACATTTACTTACATACATATCTATATACATGTATATATATATATATATATATGTATATATAAATGTGTATCTATATACGGACGTGTGCACATATGCTTAAGCCCAAGTTGGAGTTTTTACTAACACACTACTACTAGTTTAAAATGAATGTCCTCTCTTGAACAAAAACACAAACACACAAAAGCCAACACGTCAGCTGACTTTGGCCTTAAGTATGTAAAGCCGGCAAACACATACTTTAACACTAGAAAAACCACCCCCACTCTTTCTCACACCCTCAACAGAATTCCCACAGTTGTACTCTATACTTAAATATATGCAAACGGAAGTGGTACTTAGCTAATGTTTTTAACTTACATTTGAGTATCGTTGGGGTATTTTTTTTTTTTATTATTGTTGTTGTTGTTACCGCTTTTTCTTTTCTTTTTCACGTGTTCGTGTTAATGTTATAAAAATAACATATAAAACATTAAATAAAAACCGGGATACAAAAACAAGTGCGCTTTTGATGTATACGCCATCCTGCTGTGAGAGTTATAAAAAAAAGAAAAAAAACAAATATCAACAACAACGAAATGCAACAAAGTTTTTAAATCCGCATAATGAGTTGTACGAAAGAAAAAACCAAATTTTCAAAGTATATTATTGTAGTGAAAGCTTTGAATAACGGATTTTGTTATACGCATTCAAACTAACGCAATTTCAAGTAGACGCATTTCATCCGCGAATTTCTTCACTCGTTTCTTTTAATAGATTAAATTATCGTAAAAGTCAATGTTATCTATTAATCTAATCAAATGCATTAGCTTGCATCTAATCAACCTTGACTTACGAGCGAAAAAAAAAAACAAAATTTAATCAAATTTAGTCAGAATGGATTTAATAAATATTTTGAGTTAAGTATTTTCTTAGCTATGATCTCTTACTTGTATACTATGCTACAAACGTTTTTTCATCGCTTATCAAATATTGTAAGCGTGTTTTAAGAACTTCTGTTAGCGACATGCCTATCTTAATTAAACGGATGAATAAAATGGAACACAATTAAAAAAGTTTCATACACTTATGTAAAGAACTAAAAGGAAAACCAATAATAATAATAGAAAATGTAAGCTTTTTTGTAAGCAAATGGTTCACCCGCAGATAATGAGCAGACTGTTGGAAAAACGAACAAAGTGTTAAAATCAGGATTAAAATATTGCAAATATTGTATAGAAGGATAAGCTTGGTCTCAAACACTTCCTTAGAACTAGGCAGCAAAACTATTTGAATCTTGGGAGGATCGTAGACGTATCGAAATCTTCAACTTCTCGTGGTGCTCCCTATAAGCGTTGTCTGAGGCTTTGTAGCTCTTACTTATTAGAGTTGCTCAGTCGACGGCAAAGAAGAGTATCTAAAACCAGGCAACGGGTTTTTCTCTTGGAAGCCAAGGGGGAGTATCGGACATTTTTCTGTTCAGTTTGGTTCTTTATCCATTATACGTACCCAGGTTCTCATGGAAATAGGACTGATGGTGCTGGGAGAGGGCTGGGACACAGTTGGGTGTGCGTGATGACCGCCTCGAAAAAGAATAATGTACTGGATACCCTTGCGAGATGTGTGTCAGGTCCATAGGCAAGAATGGCTTCGGTCGAATGCAGTGCGAGATCACCGAAAACTGTACAGCATGGTGTAGATCCTAGGGACGACAAGGCATGAAACTGTAGGAGTTCATGGGGGTCAACTTGCCCAAAGTAGGATTGCTCTTGCTATGACTACGCACTTCCCATCACATTCTTGCCTGAATGCTGGGTATGGACCTTGGGGGAATATCGTGGTGGCTCCGAAGTTTTGTGGGGAACTAACAAAGAGATGTTAGATAAGCTGCGACGAATGCCGAAAAGCGGAAAAATGGCCCCAAGCCATTTTCTATTTTGGTACGTCACGAGTAGTGGTGGCCCTCTTTAATGGGCTCCTTGTGCGGCGTCAGTTATTGCATATCAAATTAACTCGTATGCCATGGAGCACTGTGAGACAAGGCTATACATGGCATGTGCTCAAATTGAACCTTTCTAGAAACTTCCTTGGAGATCAGGTTCGGAAGTGAATCATATCGCACTAAAGATTCGTCCACATATAACGTTTTCAAAAAGCTTTAAATATAAACATCTTCACTCAAATTGTTGCAATCAAATATCGGGTAGTTGGCTGTGATGGTCAATGCTGACAAAAACTTTTCTTGTTTTATTTAGGATGATTTTCTTTGGAAAATAATTGCAAATCTTCATAATAAACTGGTTACATTTTTAATTTGATGTCAGTACTTTTGCGTCTATTTTGGGATAGGGCTAACCGAATGATCGATAGATATTAGGTGCTTAGGTGCATTTTCGCACTGCAACAATTTACGTTGATTAAACTTCAATTCAATGCAATTTCGATTCATAGCATGGATGCGTAGTTTTGAAAGAACAGTCAACGCTCATGTAAGATTTTTTCTCATTCATTGCATCCACTGTCATCAATACTCGGAATGATCATGATTGCAAGAAATTCGAAAGTCGAATATAGTCGGCGGACTGAGACCTCGTATATGTTGCAAGTAACCGTGCAATGGATAAAATGTAATTTGAAGTACGCTGTAAGTATTTAATATAACGTAACGTAACGATAACGTAAATATTTTCGATAAGGTAGTGCAGAATCGGTGCGGATTAGCCACCAGCCTCTTTTACAATCAATAAAAGGCTTTGCAACATTTACATCTCACAAGGATAAGCTTGCATTCATTCCTTTAGATTTGCGTCTATTACAGCAAATGGCTGGATTGTCTGTCCAGATTTCTTTTAAAAAGGAAACAGTATTTGCGGGGAGAAGAGATCCAAAAGCGATACATTAAATATTCAAAATCGAAATGGTTGGAATCGAGCTCACTCTATAAGAGAAGCAAAAACTTTAAGACCACCGCAATCAGAGTGCAGCGTACGCATTGCAATAAACGCTTAATTGGGAAATTCTTTGCATTTGTGAGAGATGTTCGAATTCTACGTACATTTCTTTCAGCACTTAATAGTAACCTGCCTTAAGGAAATGACAAGCGAATTCACCCTTCAAATGAGGTAAGAGGCAAAATTTTCTCTCAATGTCAATAGTGGTTATATGTTCATCAGACAGGTTACGTTGGTCTCAAGGCGGGCAGCTTGCAATGTGAGCTATTTATTCTGCTTAAGCTGGAGGCATTTTCACAGTTAAATTGGCTGTAAATTTGCGTTTACGTCTGCCTAAATCTCTGAGCATCAACATAATCGCAATCGCTAAACGAGAAGACAAGCGGTTTCAGAACTCAGTTATATTTATGTTTGTATATTTTTGTTATTTTATTATGTAAGAGGAATCAAAAAATAATTATTTTGAAAAAGCACTTTGTTACAAGGTAATCCCCTATAACTGACAGAATATTTCGCTTGATCCTCAAAGTGATTTTAAATAAGAATTTAAAGAATATTAAGAGGAAGTCAAAGATTTTGGCAACAAACGTTAACAGATTGAAATCTTACGATTGTCCTTCAATTAGAATTTTGGAAAATGTATGAATTAATTGGAAGGAAAAGGGTACATATCCAAAACTGCTTGTTGCATACAGAGGCGTTTTCACTAGACCGCGTTTAGTTAGTAGGTCGTCTTGTGATAGTAAACAATACAAGTTAAAGAAGACGCAACCACTTCTTAATCGAATCGAAATACGGGTTCTTTGTAAACAGGGACTGCTCACTGTCTCAATTGGTTACATGAAAGCTGCATCGTTTCTAAACGAAATAAAGTTCTATTACTTATATCGAAAAGCTTGCAACATCGAGAAGTAAGTCTTAGAGACTCAATCAAGTTTGTATATGCTTGATCAGCATTAAATTCTGAATCCAGTTACACATTTCCGTCTGTCTCTCTGCGCAATGGCTATGGCAAATATTGGCTTGGGCATCATAATTAAGAATTCTTCTACAAATTTATCAAAAACAATGGAAGTCCTTGGGCGTATTGAAAATGAGCCAAATCGGTCAAGGGAGATGCGTGCACTGCAATTTAAATAGAAAACAACTCTGCTTTTCGCTCGTGGAGTTCAAACTAAAACAAACTACAGCAGATACCGCGACAAAACTTTGCACGTATATCCTATGGATTTTCCTAAACTGCTCACAAGAAAATGGAAGAAATCAGACATGCTTGCAACCCCATTTCCATATAGCGCTCGATGTTAAAGAATCTTAGAATTAATAACTGTAGGGTGGTGTAAGGTATTCCATGGTGGGGCGCGGTCCGCCATGGTCTTTTACTTCTTCCATTCTTTTTTTTTTTTTTTTTTTTGATTTTCGCAAATATATCAAGAAACTATTAGCAGAATCTTTGCCCATACAAATAATAAGAATGAAAGAGAAAGCAATCAAATTGTTGCTAATTACCAGCGTTGCTAAGGTTATCGATAAAAGTCTCTCAGTTAAAGATTTGAACAAAATATTGGATCATTTTGTCATTTAGTTGTCTCTGCTTAGATACTCTTTTACAAGGAGGTTAGCAATTCCCAAACTCATTACGACATTTTCATGTTAATCCCCGGGCAATCATGTAATCGCCAGCTGCAACGTCACGTCATGGTGCAGCCAGCATCATGAATGTGTATTTGATTTGAGCATTTAGATTTTGGTTCTTTAGAAAATCGATGAGTTTTCATGCAGACTCCTTTCATCAATTGTGGGATTTCCGTAACAATACATAGGTCCAACCAAAACCTGTTTTTTTCGCGTTTAATTACAAATAATTTACTTTATTTAGTTTTCGCGGTTATCTTTATGAAAATTAATTTTCTACTCAAAGTTGGAAATTTTCAACTTTTGACATTTGAATTTTGAAAGAAACAAAGGGTATTAACGTATCTCAACTTATCCTTCTCCGCAAAGAGTATTATTCAAACAGTTGGAACGCATGTCAACTTACCCTTCTCCGCGTTTCTTAATTTCATTTGATATTAAAAGTGGCCGCAGAGAGCATTTGCTTATTTTAGGTTTCCCAGCATCGTTTTCAACTTTTCCTTAAATCAAAATAATTTACTCTTCATTGTTTTTGCAATTCAATGTTTATTCAATTAGTTACATCTCATCTCTTTATTTTCTTTATTTTAAAGTTATATATATTTTTGCGTTTGTATGTCTTTAAAATTAAAAATTATATTAAATTAAGTTTATCATTGCGTTTGCCTCTACCATCCATCATTCGTCATCAGAGGCCATATTAACCTTGTTCTTGTAAGTCTAGGCCCTTTGAAAAACTTGAAGGATATGCTGTCCAAGAGTTTGTGAGTGAGTCTAGGTCTTTTGTTATCACGCTCGTAAAGTACTCTAGCGATAAATTATTTACACTTGCCTCAGTAGAAATTTATTTTATTTCTTTTTTCTATTAATGTTATTAGGGCGAAAATGAATTTTCTCTTAGTTTTTTTCTTTTCCAGATTGATTTTTGATTTACATTTTATCCGCCTAAGTGGGCGAGTAGGCAAAGCATCTCGACTAATAAATCAATTGTCGCGGGTTCAAATCCCAAGTGTGGTAGAGATTTCAATAAAGCCGATGGATAGATAGCCTTAGGTGTCTAGTGCTTCAAGACTTTCATCTTAGAGTTTATTTCTTTGATTGAATTAATTATCATAATAATAATAATAATAATAATATAAACTTAAGTTTTAAATAAAAATTTCCAGTTAATTGCTGCTTTTAATCTCAGTAGAAATTATTATACATTTTCATTTTTATAAAGTTTTGCTTTGCATGAATGAATGCATGCTGATGCCGTTTAATATCAATCTACGAACATTTTTATTCACATTTTTAATTTTTTCCCAAAGAATATTTTCTTCAAAGTCTTTGATTTTCCAGCTTCTGTTGGATTATTATGTGTTCACATGAGATTTTTTGCAGTAAATAATTTTTTAATTTTAATGCACTTTTTTATAAATTTTATAGATTTTGAACTTGTCATAAACCGTTTTACAAACGTGCGAAGAGCTCAGCAGTTATGATTCTATTGATTTTATTAATAAACTTTTGAAAATTTTACATTTCTACGGAAAAAGCGAATTAGGAAAATAATTTTCCCATCACGAACTTTTCGTTGTCTCTTAGTATAGTATGGATTTAAAGTTTTAATTAATATCTAATGAAAAAGGAAGAATAATACCGAAGATATTATGTGAGGATTGGATTGATACTAAATTTGTCTTGGGAAACGCGTGACCTCAAAATCAATATCAACGGCAAGCAGTCTTTAGGTTTAGGATAAGTTAAGTTAGAAAAATCTGTGTGAGTACGAGTGCATCGGTTCGTAGAAATGTCTAGCCAATGACTGCTACCTATTTCATTGGTTAGTGGCTCTCAACTGCGTGCTTGCAAATAAATAAAAATATAAGAAAGTTTTCATGAAATAAAAAGAAGACATTTGTGCACGGAAGGAGTGTAAAAAGTGAAACCAAGAAGAAAGCCTTGCTAATAAAGTGCATGTCGATCGGTTATTCGATATTCGTCGAATCATTTGTTCTGGTGTACTTCCAAGTCACATAGACAGAATTACAATAAATTTTCAACTGATATTTGTTAAAGTGTTCAGTGGAACTCTTGGAAATTTTCTAATTTTTATAATCTACCACTGTATGCCCCATAAAGTCCATAAATAAACTATTAAGTTTGTGTGCCGATGTTTGTACTTTGAATGGCTTGCGATAGATGCATTTTGCTTTATATCAACCGATTCAGAATCATTTTCTTAATCGATTTAGGCTTGTCTGACGTTTGTATATATATGCATATATATCTATATAATTATATGTTCCATCTATAAGTCGCAATTTTTGAGAAAGTCTTCGAAAATTAATGAAATCGGATTTGATAAAATTATTTTTATAACCACTGCAAGTAAGCCGTTTTCTTTGAGAATGGTGTAAGTCCATTTTACGCAAAATGTTACTTAATGACAACAATGAAGGCAATCTGCTATGAGCTTTTTATCTATAAACGGCTCTCAAATACAGATCCATTAAAATTTTCATCATTTTCTCAATGTAAACTTATGCAGTTAACGAAATTACATATACAATTACTTCCAAAGTGAAGTAAGTCCACTTTTCGTAAAGACATAATATTACGCAATATATCTTTAAAATCTTTTCTTCATCATGTCCGACCTATTAGATGCGAAAAATCCGATTTTTAATGCGCAATAAATTTATGTTTTTCCCATTTTGTTGGCTTTGAAAGTGTTGTAAGTCAATTTTAGATCCTCAAAAGCATACACTTTTTTAAAGTAACACTTTATGAAGCAAAAATCCCTACTGTAAGGCACGGCCCACCATTAAATACACTACGCCACTTCGCTTAATATAGTTACCCATAAGATGGAGTGGTCGAAGAAGCGGTCCGATCCGAATTATTACTTAGTAATCTTCGTCCTTGGTCCAAAACATGTCAGTGGTCGAAATTACATCAAAATATATTCAAAATTTGCGGCTTATAGGTTAAACACGAGAAAAACCAAACAGGTAGACGGGCAGACACACGCAAATTTAAGTCGATTCAGTAAATGATTTCGAATCAATCGACATAATGAAAAGTAGGTCCATCTGAAGTCGTCGTGGGCATTGCATACATCCGCACAGACTTAATCTACCCTCGTACGACAAGTGGTGTATGGTATGGAAACCAGTTTTATTTTTAAAAAACAAAAAATGAATGTAATACATATACTAAACCCTTCAATATCTCCGCACAATATAAACCGGAGTTACCCTAAGACAAGATTAAAAGAAAATTGATCACATGGCGAAAAGGTTAATTTTTAATACCTGGTGAGGAGAATTGGTTCATAATAGGAATTGGATCCAAAAAATTCACTGTATCAAACTTGCGTCAATTTTGGACCCCACCTCTCATGAAAAGTGAGATAATCTTCAATTTAAATGCGGAAGTTAAAGAATAGTAAGATTGTGGACCAAAAAACAAGTATAGTTTTGCTGTATTTGGACCACGTCATATTTTGGACACCTTTGATATAAGGGCCCCCAGGAAAAGTCTGACATTATATGAAACCAAGGTATAATTTTATTATAGAAAATTGTATTAGACCATGTGGTGTGGGGTGTTAGATACTTTACCTTAGCCAGCCATAATGTCTGTATTTCTTAGCTCTTACAGACATGACCCTTATACTGTGGGGAGGGGAGGACGGTATATTTGAAGTTGGGGTCCAAGTATTTTTATCAGATAAATACGGGAAAGATAGTCTCAAATTTTCTTCTCGGTTATGACTTTCAGCTATAAGTGACTAACGGGTGCTCGTCAAGTCAAGTCAGTCAAGATTGTGGGTGTGAGGTTTTTGATCCTCCTTGGTGAGTGCGGTTGCACTCATGCCATCGGGATTAAGCATTCTTCGGAATAGAATTTCTTTTTTTTTTTTCAAGACCCGTTTTCTTATCGTCTTAACTTTTTTATGAGAATTTATTAAAAAATAAGAGAAAGGGATGATGCTCTTTAAAGTTCCACATCTTGAGTTTATTTAATTAAAAAGACATAACAAATAAATTTTCAATTTATAATTTACTGAAGCATTTACATTTTTTTCTTTTCTTTAGCTATTCCACGGAAACTTATTTGCTATGATTTATTTATTTATTTATTTTTCTTTTTTTGTGTCTCTTTCTTTGACTAATTTTGATCTTTCTTGTTATATTTTTCTTGTTTAATTTTTTGTTGTTGTGTTAAAATTATTTTGCAATTCTTTTGTTTATTCGTTTTTTCACATTAATTTTTTTATAAAATTTCTTTACAAAAAATAAAAAAAAAGTTAAAAAAAAAAAGAACATTTAATCTACTTTAAATGAAATCCTTATAAATTGCTATACTACAGCCGGAAAAGAAACTCTTAATAATATTAACAGAAAATGCTTCAGTGAAACGTTGCTCATAATGAACGTTATTAACGAGCTGGCAGCTAAAGCAGTAATGGTTGCATCTGCAGCCGCAGTTGTAGCAGCGCCAGCATCATTATGCATGACTTCATTATCCAGAGTCAATGAATTGGCATCATGTTGTAGGGGTGTCTTATGATCAATATTATTATGATAATTAGTGAAATCAGGACCTGAAATGAAAAAGGAAAAGAGATTAAAGGAATAAAATCATCCAACAAAGAAGTGCATTAAATATTTCCCGCTAGAAACGTAAACTTAAATCTTTTTTTTGTTTAATCTCAATTATAAATAAAATTGGAAAAAGAAAAAAAAAAAAAACAGTACAGAGAGCAAAAAAGGAAAGATAGAAAATACATAAATTGTATAGAATTTCCTTTTTACACAATGCAATTTTACATTATAACAAAAAGTCTGCGAAGCGCGGTGACAAAGCATACCCGTACACACTGAGACTTGAATAGAAAAATTCATTCATCTTTCTGCTGATAGTTTTGTTTCTTTTCGTTTTCTATTTCTTTCCGTAAGGATTTCTGTCCATCGGCGAGAGGCATATTAAGTTTCTCTCTCTACATACATATAGCGTTTCAGTATGGTTCTAATATATAAGAGCCTTTGTCGTGAAAGGGAGTTAGACGCGTTATCTTTAAAGTTGAAGTGATTCAGGTTTTTTTTCTAATATTTGGTAAAGTGAAGGCTGAGCGGCCAAGCAGGCAAAAGTTTTTGACTAACAACTCAATTTCCGATAGCCTTTAGTCTTAGAATTTATTTCTCTGGCTAAATCAATTACACCAATAATAATAATTAAAGGCGTAAAGCGGCATAAAGTGCCGCCAATTTCAGTTAATGAGGAATCAAGAAAACTATACTGTTCTAGAAAAGAGTTTTGAAAACTCCTGGCTTTAATAAGCGCATGAAAATTACATAGTATTTTTTTAGCGGTTGGTCGGCTTCTCAAAGGTCTACGGCTTATGCGGAAAAGCTGTGCATTTATTGTTGTAAATGCCTTCGTAGGCAAATCTATTCCAAATGTAAGCGATGACGTTGAAAAGAGAAAGTATAGTAGAAAGTATATGCGAGGCTTCAACTTTTCACTTCAGCTTTTGGAGCTTTAAATTTCTAAAATGACAATAAAGTATTGAGAACGAACGGACAAAAGACAGAAGCAAAGACGGGTAGACGCGGAGGGAAAAAAGAAGGAATAAAAAAATGGTTAGGCGAAGAACCAAAAAGAAATTGAAATGCATAAAGAAATGATGTGGCGGAGGAACATGAAAGCTAGACGGATTATAAATGGGCGGCCAAGGCAAGGTTTCCTCAGAATTCCACAATAAACAAGTATACATACAAATATACATAAACCCTTTATAAGCAAATCAAGCTAAACCGGTCTCTGAAACTTAAATCTTTGTTCTAAAACCGAATGGGAGCAAAGAATAAAGAGAGCTAAGTTTTTTCTGTTTTTAATCACTGACCAAGAGACAAGATCGTCTTCTTACCCAAAGTTTCCATATGTTTTGCAAATATTACGTAGACAAAACATTATTAGCCTCGTAATGGAGACGGAGTTAGTTTTCCTCTAATATTAATTTGGGGACCAAATAAAAAAAGTAAATATTGTGGGCATAAATCTTTCTAAAGCCTGATATACCCCAAGCCATGTAACATCGTTTATGATTTTTTTGAAACAATTCAAATATTAAAAACGAGATATTGGCATTGTCTCGATAAAGGAGAAATAACTCTTGCAAATTTCTTTTAAGTAAGAAGTACATGCATATAGGGTATCGACAGATTCGTTGAAAATCGAATATTATTTTTATCTAGTTTTATTTGTTCACTTTTTTTTCTCCAATTCCATGCAAAACACTTTGTAAGCAGGAAAACGCAAAAAGCATCACCATTAAAATGCCTGCAGTTGTGGTGGTGTACCCGTCGAGCGTGTATACGCGTGTATGCAAAATTTTTTATTGCTTGCAACACTTACTTATTCAACAATGTGTGTAAAGATCTATAAATATATGTTTCATATTTTATTATGTACTTTTGTTCAGTTGTTATGTGTGTATGCGTAAAGTTTTTCCTGTTTTTCTTTTTTTAATTTTTTTTTTTTTTTTTTTTTCAAACAATTGATATCGAGTGACATTGTGTTGAGCGTATTACTGTGTTTGTTTGAAGTTATTTTTATTATTTATTTTTTTTTAAATTTAACGAATCACAATACAGACACAAAAGCGGTAAAAACGGAACAAAGATATTAAGTTATTTGGAAACAGTTGCTAACGCATGTTTTTTTTTTTGGATAAATCTCTGCGGAAGCTTGGTGAAAATGAATGCATTAAAGAATGTGCAATTCAATTTTTAACTTTTTTTTTTTTTGGAATGTAAGTCGAAATTTTTGTACTCTACTCCTTTTGCGATGCAAGGTTGTATTAGGTTTGTGCGGATGTATGCAGTACCAAGTAGCATGTGATAGAGTCAACTTTTATTAAACCGATCGATTTAGAACCAACTTTTGATTCGAGTTAAGCTTGTCTGTCCGTCTGTACATCTTGTTATTTTCTGTTCAATGTATAGAATGCAATTTTTGAGATATTTTGATGGAATTCGTTGCACTGAGGTGCTAATGAAAACGATTTGGATCGGACCGCTTTTTCGACCACTTTCCATATAACGTCTAACTTTGAAAAGTCGTTTCATTAATTCATGTAGATTGATGCAGAGTATTTTATGCTGCGCCGTGGCCCACTATTGTGCCTTTATTTGTTTAAAT
>CCAG010017146.1:0-29093 GCA_001077435.1 Glossina morsitans morsitans | reverse complement strand
ATTATATGAATACGTGAATATATGAATATGTGAATCTATGAATATGTAAAACTATGAATATGTAAAACTATGAATATATGAATATGTTAATCTACGAATAGATGAATATGTGAAGATATGAATATGTGAATATGTGAATATATGAAGTTATGAATATGTAAATCTATCCATGAACGCATGGGTGCACCATGAATGAATGCTTTTGTTAATGTGTGAATATGAACATATGACTATATGAACGCATAAATGAACGTGTGGACGCAACAATATGTGAATATATGAAAATATGCAGGTATAAATACTATACGAATATGTAAAATATGAAAATATGAATATATAAATACGTGGTACCCATGATGAATGTTTGAACATATGACTGTCTAATAATAGGCATATATGAATATATTTATATGAATATCTGGATATGTATAAATACATGAATAATGCTTTCATTATGACATCACCTTTAAATGTCAATTACGTTTTCAATATACGACGCAGTGAGCCTTACTCTTGCTATATGCGGAACTTTATACCGTTTTGCATCATAATTTTTCTTAAACTGGGTGACATTTTTAGCCGATATAAGAATTTTTTCTAATTTTTTAAGTCATTGTTTATAGCAAGAAGTCATAAGACTTCCAGGATCCGAAATTTACTTTAAACGCTATTAACAAACCGAGCAGTTTAAAGTGACGGATATCAATAATGCGCCCCAAACCGAATAAAAATTTTCTTGCCTTCTTCTCTGATCTGCTTGTTACATAAATTTTTCCTCGCGTTGAATAATCACAAGTGAGAGAAATGAACATTTCATTTTTATTCAATTGCACACAATTACACACTCGTGTATACGCGTATTAGGAAGAGCGACACTTGGTTAACTTGAAAGTTGGGAAACTTTTTAATACATTTTCCCCTATGAATAAGATGTACATATTTTCTACACGCACGCGTACAATCTTCAAACTATGCATGCATGTTTATATGTAACAATATAAAAACAATCTTAGGCGGATATCTTTGTGCTCATCATTAAAGATTACCACAAAATGTAGTAGTGGAAATTTTCCAATTGACGAAATGGATTCACATAAAAAGGTGCCTAATGGAAGCAAATAATGATTGTCAATCCTTCATAGAATAAAGACGCATTATGCAGCTGAGAATTAATAAAGTTTACCTTAATAGAATTTGCAACAATTATAGTACAAAACATGGCATTCTCGACTTGCTTCGAAAGGTTTATAAAAAGCAAAAAATATTAAACAGATCAACTTAGTTGTTTTCGTAGAAATTGACCAAAGGTGTTTGTGGTCTCTGTGGAGTAACTAATTGCTATAGAGAAGTTTCTTTCTTATATAGTTTTTTGAAGGCACTTCTAATCCTCTAAGCTATTTATAGTCCAGTGGCAGAAAGTTCATTTAAGGAGTATTGGAAATTGCACTTAAGGGGAAGAGAGTTTTACATAACCGTGCATAGGAAATTTAATTAGTTAATTGAATCTTCTCTATTGCCTTCAATTGGAGTACGAGGTTTTTATCGTAATTTTTACAGTTTCACAGAATAATAACAGGAAACAGGCGAATGGACGGCCAAATTATCTCAATAATTTGCGTTTATCTAAAATATCTATTTATATATGAAACATTCGTGTATAACATATCTTTCATTTATTTTCACTTCTTGATTCTTCTTCTTCTTAAAAATTTATAAAGAACGAAAAAAGAAGAATTCTCTTTGATCTGCGTTCTATTTATGTCTGCTTCTTTGCGTCGTAATGTCGCGACATTTGCTCCAGTTTCTTTTGGCATTTCAACTTTTCATATCCTACTGGTTACACTGATTAAATAAAAACAATAACGTTATTATAAAACAAATTTTATTTATTTGTGATAGAGTCAGCAATAAAACCGATAGCCTTTAGATGCTCGCGCTTTAAACCTTTAGTCTTAGAATTTATTTCTCTGGCTAAATTACTTGTAATAATCATAATAATAATTATGATAATTAATTTGTTAATTTTTTTTTTTTTTTTTTTTTTGTCGATGTTCTCTAACGAATACTTGATACACGTTGGCACTACAAACATCGTGATCGTTTTACATAAATTTAAATTAAAATTTTCAATGTTCTTCGACATATAAACGCCATAGACGAGAATATTATTAGTGATCCGATTAGCGTTAATTGTTCACCGTTTTCAATGATTTTCGGAATGGTTGTCATCAACGGTTGGACGGTAACCCGAAAATTTGTGATACAAGCGGAGTCCGTTCATACCGTTTTTCGTTCTTTCTTTTCTCTGAAGGAAAACAAAAATTTGAAATAAAAGGGAAAAGAAAAATAGAAGAATACAAAAGAAAAATACATGTACTAAAAAGGGAGCATAACGGTCGTCAAGCTAGTCTTTTACGCTTATTCACCGTATCAAATATTCACTTTCCCTTTTACCCGCAATAACTTTTCCTAGAACATTTGCAAGCCTCTACTTGAAAACTCACCCAAATTTAGACTGATTTCCACGATAAGACTCATAAAGTGTAACAGTTCAACATAATCATATTACGATCGTGTTCACCCAATATCGAGATCTATAAACCGGTCCTGGTTTTATATTGAATTAGGTTTAATTATGTTAAGCATTATACATACATACCATGTCAAGCATCGTACACAAGCGTGATATGTGAAACGGAATTTCAAAAATCCACATATTCATACGGTTAGATGGAAAGGATGACGATTACATTTGCACATGGCACATGGTATACTCACAGATATGAACAGACGGACAGATAGACATACGATTGAAATGATAAAAAGCTGGAGCAGCGAATACGCTGGCGAACGAACTCATACACTCGGAAAATTTGAACTCTCGCAATATTTTGAAACGTTGCAAACGGCATAATAAACTTAATATATTAGCAGAGCGCGTAACAAAACAAAACAAAAAAAAAATTAATAATAATAAATAAAAAGTATCCATTTAAAGTATAATAATATTAAACAAGAAAACAAACAAATTAATCGAAAGTAATTAAGCAAATAAAACACGATTGAACTTCAAGTTATAAGTGATATCGTAATAAAAAAGATTTTCAAATCCCATTTTCCAATTAAAGAGGTGGTGGTGAACCACATCCATGTAATGATGGCTTTCACTAAAAAGCAATCTAACGATGTAGTTGAGTTCAGTGCATGCACAATGCCATGAACTGTGACCATAACACAATATGTGTACCTAGGGAAACTTCAATAAAAGTGATTAGTGAGGTTTTTGCTATCCAATGAAATTATTAAACGTCTGATATTGCTGTCTGACACGTTGTATAAATATTGTAATTAACCACGATTTGACATAAATACTTATAAGCTGTACCTTTTTCCTCAACCGTTATACTTTACGATCATTTACTTATGGATTTGTTTGTCTCTGTATCGTCTATCAGCCAAAGTTTATATATACATTGTGTCGTGTATTAAAGAAATTACGAATATGTTACGTCTCGTGCTCACACTCATCTTTATTCTGTATTAACCATAAGTCTCGTCAATGCCACAAAGTGTCATATTCTCTGACTCATTCTCTATTGTTGTTGTTATTATTAAAGTTTTTCTTTTTTCTCCGCTTCTTTTTAATAACAAATAAGTGAACATGCAATACGTGTGCAAAGACTATCTGAACTTTTTTATCTCTTATTATTATTATTATTATTATTTTTATTTGTTTGTGTACTTTTTTTTTTATTTTTATTATTTATCATTTATAAAATATATCATCGCGCTTGTAACACAAAGAAATGCTGAAAACAACAAAAACACACAAAAAATTTTATTTAAAGAGATTTTCGTTCAAGGAACTTGGCTCCCTTCATTTCACTACCTTATCAGATTGTGTAGACATGTAATGACTTCGTCAGCTCTCTGTGACCATCGATATCATACGCATCCTGAATTCAAGAGCTTTCGGTTTCTTATGATCGTGTACACACCATCCCATAAATATACGAGCGATCTGAACTAATATTAATAATATGTTTAGTTCATGGCCGTAAGAGTATCACGAGGGATATAAAGAACCAAATTGTAACATTTTCTTGATACGTTCCCATCTTTGTCTATTGGGAAATTGTCGCAATTTAAAAGGCAAGTTTTTATGTCCCCTGCAGTGCGGATACGCTTTAGGCGTGATGACCATGTAAAACGCAAAAGTCACTCAATTCCTGACGACACTTTGAATGGCGGGCCAGATTCAATCGCTACGCAAGATTCGACTTAAGCTAAACATAACTTCTTTATTATTATTATAAAAAAAAAAAAAAACAAAAACTTTTTGACAGTTTGCCCCCATTGTTTAAGTGTGATCAACTGTGGCAATGTGGAACGTGAAAAATAATGCGAAATAAAACAAGAGAAAATATTCATGTCAAAGTGAGGCGCAACTTTAGCAAGGGAGTCATGCATTTTTTCCATTTCGACCTAAGTGTGCGTACGTCCAGACGATATTGCGATTCATAGAATGCCAAAATTTTGTTCTCAAAAGACATTAATCCGCTCATCAAATACAATAATAATCGTAATCGTCTGCCGACGCAAAAGTTCTCACAATTTTATTTTAAAATATTTTCAGCAATAATCTGCGAATTGCTTAAGGCGCAATATCAATTATCTGTAGGGTATTCGAGATTTGCTTCGAAAAAAGTGTATACATGAAAGTTTCTTGTAGTATTGTTTTATTTTATTATTATATTATTTCCGATTGTGAAACTGAATCACTATCATCATGATCATGAATGGGCATCTATTATGTATGTATATGCTACTGTTTGGCTATATATCTTTGTATATTCATATGTGCGTGTGTGTCTGTGTGTGTCTGTTTATGTGTGTTTATGTGTTCCGCTTATGCATTATATGCATCATATTCTGACATACCCTCTTTGTTTGGGGGATTTTCGAAAAGTTACATTTTAGTTGCCCGAGTGTAGTAACAATAATAACATCAAAACTTAGCAAATACCCGGAGCTAAATAGAGCAATTTTTTTTGTATTTTTATTTTCATTTTTTATATTCTCCTCCTATCATTTTTCTTTTTATTGTTTTTATTTTTAACCTGTAGTAAAACTCCATTCATCACAGTAGTAATCAGCGTGGTAACTGTGACGGCATGTTAACATTCACATAAGCTTTTACGTCTGCGCACAAGCTATAGAGCAACGAAAACAATACTTGCAGTTGCCTCATAAGTGAGTAGTGTAAAGCAGCAATGTCGGATCGCTCGCTAAGCTAGACATTTGTGATTTTGTTATATGTTAACATAATGTTTACATGCACACATGTATTTAAAGGAAATATATAAAAAAACATCGTATTAAATAAATTTGCTTGCGAGCAAAAGGCGAAAAGAAATGATATAATTTCAAAACAAAAAGAAATTAAATTTAAATTTTATGCATAAAAATCAAAATTAATTAAAAGAAAAAGTAAAAAAAACAAGCTTTAGTACAAACAAGCTGACGTATTCATCACCAACAGGTAAACATGCAAATTTGAACGTTATGGTATATATAGTACACTCATCCACACATATACACACGCACTCAAGTGAAAAGACTCAAAGCATTCTTTAATTATATAGTTACAATAAATTTCACATCGATATCTTATATAGTTGTTAAGCTCTTTATGAATGATATGAAACTGTGTTGAAATTCTTTACTTTTTCGGAAAATTTGTCTCAATTATTGTAAGCCTGTCCTTTCCGCTTGCAAATTGAAGCTGTGTGCGTATCAATGTAAACAAACGATAGTATACGCGAATTTTGCTCAATCAACTTCACTTACGTAGTCCTTTTCTTCTCTCAGTGTTTATAAAACAGTAAACAAAGAAAAAAATTAAAGCAAAAGAAATCATTAATTGGCAATGTGTTAATTATTATATAAATTTATTACTGCAAAATTAAAAAAAAATATATAAAAAAATTATTTGCTCCTTTAGGCAAAACTTGCATTTCGACCGTTTAAATACAACATATTTATGCATCGTTTTTTTTTTTATTGTTCATATGCATATATATATATATATATATATATATATATATTAATAGATTACGAGCACACGCCATCAATATGGCCCGTGAATGGTATAAGAAGAAAGTAAACGTAATTGAAAAACTTTACTTTCCTTTCTAATGGGCGCTATTTAAGATAACGACAGCTGCAGACTTATTTATCATATCATAACGGGTCCAATATGTTGTTAAAAGTATTTGAATGAAATTTATATTAAATCCTTAAGTATAATAAAGAAATGAGACCTTCAACTTCATAAAAAGGATGAACATAGGTGAAGAGAGCGAAATAGAGAGAAAGAGAGAGAGACAGTCTCAACGGTGTTTAGTAACCACATGCGGACGGATCATATAAACATACACATATATATATGTATATTAACATTTACAATGTATATGTATATGTATATATATATATATATATATATATATCCGTATATATGTATAGTAGGATATATTAGTGGGATATGGCGTATTCAGAAAACAAGTGATAAAAATTACAATTTTTCAGATTCCTTTTTCTAATTTTCCATCAGAATTGTGCTATACAGCATTAGCATTAGCATATATATATATATATATATATGCATATATGCACATACTTTAAGGAGTCTCTGACTGCAAGCTGGGTTTTGCAAATGCAGCATGAAATTTTTGGTAAATCTCTCCTGGCTCCCTTTTATACGTTATACGGGTTAATTGATGTCACTGGCGGGAAACTAATTCTCTATAGCAAAATTCTGATGGAAAATTAGAAAAAGGAATCTGAAAAATTCTAACTTTTATCACACATTTTCTAAATACGTCATAACCCACTAATGCTGAGTTTTTCGAATGATTTACGCATTGGGAAATTTTCTGCCCTTGTACAAAGATGACATTGATTAAAGCAGAAATGTACGATCGTTAACAGTTTCCTGTGATCGGTGAACACATTACTATTTTAGTTATCGAGCGCCACGTTGTTTACATGCAAAATAGTCCGCACTTGCATCATAATCGGCTTTGGTTCTTCTTTAATAGAAGTGAAGTAGACCACCTACCGCCTGCTTTATCTCTTGTTGATTGTCGTGAACTTCGCTCCTTTGGCTGTAAAAGGTACCTGCCGAGGAAGGAAGCGAAAGTTTTTCTTAGTTCCATCTTTAATGTCATTATAAATCAGTCTTCTAGAGCCATTCTGTTATTACATTTTCATATTCAGCCGCCTATTTTCTTCTTCTTGATACATATTAACAAATGCATTGTTCAGTTTCAATGGGAAGGTCTGTGCTTTTCAGTTTTCTTTGAATGCATTTCGATTTTAGTTTGAACGGTGCAACGAAGTTGTTTATCGTTTTGCTAAGACACTACTTATGTATAGTGTTTTTTGTTGTTTTTTGTCACATGTTTTTTCTTCTTTTAACTTTTCAGAGTTACATAAGGAAAAGCCACCAACCAAATGTTCGTCAACTGGCACCAAAGCTAAAGACTTGCTAAACGTTCTTCTAATAGCAGCAAAAAATTTAGAAAATTTATTTAATAAAATCATAATGGCTTCCAATAAAACCGACGATTGCAACGATGCACAAGTAGCGATAAACGACTTGCCAATAACGTTTAAAGTAAGTAACCTTATAAGTAAAAAATAGAAGAAGAATTTTCTATTATCATTCCACTTGCCTTAACTGATAGAGCTTTCAATTTGAATTTTGAGAATTTTTCACTACTTCAACTATAGGCTGCCAAGTCATGCTTGGTTACTTCTTGTAAAAATAAATAAATAAATAAATAAATAAATGAACACGAGCTAGAAGTAAATTTAATGCGTACATAAACACTACTTTTATATTCATTTTATTATTACTTCCGTTGAACGAACGGAAATGAACATAGGGTCAACGTTGACAAACTGATCGCACTTTAGTTTCATATATATGTATATAATCGTTAAAATTTCATTCTATATGAACTCTCGTTTTAACTACAAAAAGTTTTTTTTTTTCTTTCTTATTTTTAATTAAACAGGTTAAATACATCGGCTCGGAGGTTGCACGTGGTTTATGGGGCATTAAGTATACACGTCGTCCAGTCGATATAATGGTAGGGGCTGCAAAAAATCTACCGCCAAATAAGACTTTACCTATTTGCGAGTTGAAAGTTTCTGTCGAGGGAGTCAGTTTGGAAATTATTTCACCTAAACCGAGCATTAATCATTGGAATTATCCTATCGATACGATATCGTATGGTGTACAGGATCTAGTCTATACCCGGGTATTTGCCATGATTTTAGTCAAAGACGATCATTGTTCGCATCCGTTCGAAGTGCATGCTTTCGTTTGCGACAGCCGTGCTATGGCCCGGAAATTGACCTATGCTTTGGCAGCCGCTTTTCAGGATTATTCGCGACGTGTTCGAGAGAATGGTGAAATTCAGAATGATAAAATAACGCCGACACGTCAAAAGTTTGCCATCGATTTACGTTCGCCGGAAGAATTAGCAGCAGGCGTTGATGATGAGACAGAAGCCTAATACTTGTACTTATTATAGTTTTTTTTTTTTATATATCAACCTAAAAGTATTTAAGAATAATGTGATGAGTTACTGATATATATATATATATATATATATATATATGTATATATACAAATATGTATATATATGTATACATACTAAAATGATCAACCAGACAGTTGTCTTTTAATTACTTAATTACCTGCAGGTTGTAATACTACCAAATCTATGTAATATTTAATGTATGTACATTTTCATACTGTATTTGAGAAGTGAAAAGGATGATTTCCATTCATATATTTCAACGGTTATACATTATATACAGCTAATAATCCAAAGTAAAAGCGAATGAATTTCATATTTATTGTGTATTTACTAATTATTTATTATTGTTCATATACTTTTTCTTCAAGTTCGAATCAACGCAAGCCTTAGATATCCGCCATATAGTAGTTCGTGATTTTTATGTGCCAACATTGATTCATCATTCATTTGTATTATGTGTACGTATATATTGTATATATATGTATATGTATATGCGCTACAGTAAAACCGGGAAATTTTAATTTTGTGACGATTTAGTAATGTCCGCTCCTCGGTACATTGGTCGTTGATAGCTTCAGAAGCGAAAGAATGGGTTGCGCAATATTTCTTTAAATTAGTTTTTCATTCAAAGGACATAGCTGGACATAGGCGACTTTTTTATGCTTATCCACCTACGATAATACAATAAAGAATGAATCAGAAGAATGGATACCATGTGGTCACTACTGAAAAAACAAAACGTCTATCAGCTTAAAAAAGTGCTTTTCACTCTATTTTATCAGCATATAGTATTATTATTATTGTTATTATTTACATTATTTGCACACATTTGCATTTTTAGGACTACCTACTACCATGCACACTACTTTGATGTGAACCCTAATCTGGTTTAGCTACTATATCCGACTCACGCCAAGAAAATCACGACAAAAAGATGTGCGGGAATTGCAGCACACCAATAGGTCCATGCAAAGCCGTACAATTCAACAAAAATCGTCAAAAATCGAAAGAAATTAATTTTTCAAATTTTTACGAAAATTGTAAGGGCGGGATCGTCAAAAATCGAAAGAAATTAATTTTTCAAATTCTTGCAAAAATTGTAAGGGCGGAGGTCGTCAAAAATCGAAAAAAATGCATTTTTCAAGTTTTTGCAAAAATTGTAAGGGCGGGGTCGTCAAAAATAATATAACATCGTTATAAAGGCCCATATCTGATAAAATTAATGGGCATAGAAAGATTACTTAATCTCTGAAATTTAAATTTTTGATAAAAGCAAGTAATAAAGTTGTATTCGGCTAGGACTGAGTCTCGCATACCCTTCACCATTAAAACCTTTAGCGTTCCATGCTTTTATTTATGGTCATAAAAAAGTGAATGGAATAAAATTTATCTTTCCACCTTTTACTTCTCCAAAATGTATTGTTAAGAAAAATTAATTGACCACGTCGAGACGTCCACTATAATTAATTCAAATTTAACACGCTTACCTTGTCGGCTTCTACTTTCCAAATCATTACCCATATCGCTGGTATTATTAAGAAAAAATTAATCCACCACCTTGTGATGTCCATCACATCTATTTTAGAATTAACGCATTTATAGGCAGTTAAATATCTTCATTTGACGAATGAACAAAACAGTTTTTCAACATTTTGTCTTGTTTGTCTTACGATTAATAAAAACATAAAACGTCAAACAAGTAAAAAAAAAAAGAAGAAAATTTAATCACTTATAACTTTGTGTGGGCATGGCCGACTTTTTCCATTCTTGCATATAAAAGTAAATGTAGAAAATTTTAGCCTTCTATCTCCACAAATTATTGGATTAAATAAGCGAAATTGCGTTCAGTTTACGCTTTGCTACGGGCATGCACTCTAATCACTTTCAGCCATTTTCAGCATGAACTTGAATGCGGAAAATTCCAATTTTTCTATCAAATTTAAAGTGCAACCACGAGATCATCAACAACACATACCAAACAGGCGAACAGACTGGGCTTAGTCGATTTAGAAGTTCACGCTGATCAATGTAATATATACCCTATACAGACTCTCAAGCTTGCTTTTGCGTGTTACAGACGTAATGACAAAATGAGTATACCCCATCCTTCTGTGTTAAGCAAATAATCATTTTCGGTGCATTAACGGAAAAATTACTGGGTACAACACAAAATATGGGAACCATTATATATAGAAACTATTTAAAGATTATTCTGAAAAAAAAAAAAAAAATACAATTTAGGGATGCTTTGGGCAGAGTATATAAATGCCAAGCTAGTTATTAAGAAAAGAAGGATTAGATAATTTAAGTAAACAGTGATATACTTACTTAAATCAATATATTAAACTTTCCTTCCAAAGATTTCAGTTTTTTCACCAATTTCTTTTTCAAATTTTCTAATTGATTTGCTCATTTATTGACTTTTTTCTTTTTCTTCTTCTTTGCATTATTTTGTTATACATACATCGATAATACCCCAGGAGCCCAACTCGATTCGAATCGAATACCATCAACTTACAACGCAATCGTACCGTTTTTGTCTTCGCGCATTGTACGGTAGCTCGGTAGATAACGAGAACCCACAATCAGTCCGCGTTTCCAGCCGTCTAAGCAAGCGAGATAAAAAAAAATTTTACCTCTTACAAGCCTAAATGCATTACATGTCTTCTCATTCGGGTATATTAGCTTCTACGACGAAGCTTTGTTATCCACCGTCCACCGTCGAACATATTGGAACTATATAGAGTGCCATTCTGGCAAATAATTGTACCAAATGTTAGATTAATCCCTTAGAAGAGCTTTCGTTTGCTGCGGACGTGGACATCAATTAAGAATGTATATCTTATGTGTTTGCAAGAATTTTGATTAGTGTTTCACTTGAAAAAATTTATATTAGTTGGGCAGTGATTCATCCCCCAATCCATTTTCGCACTTTTTCATCTTTGCGGACCCGCGTGTCAGGCAAGCCATGCTGCAGGGATCTGAACAAGTGGTAGTCAAGAGACGGCATGTCCGGTGAGTACGGTGGGTGGGGCAGAACTTCCCTTTCGAACTGCAACAGTGTATCTTGGATAAGTCTTGCAACAAGTGGATCAAAAAGTCGTCACTTTTAAACCGTTGAACCCAATAACGATAATTGAGATATGATGGAGCGGCCGCACCATAAGCCTCTGTACGTGTTTGGTGGGTTCCAGCAGCAGATTTCTTCAAATCAAACAACAAAAGTAATGAATATGGAAGAAGAATATTGAGCACACCACGATTAGCGTCGGCGCACACCAAAGAAATCGATAATAATAGTAAGTGAAAATCTGTTATTTTGTGTAGAGGGAGGTCAAAACCATCCAAATCAACCTATATGTACACTGGTACTCCCCATTTCTTTATCATTTTTATGTATAGAAGTTGCCGAGCAAAATTTTTACAAACACCAAACGCATTTTTATTACATTATGGGGATTCTAATTTGCTCTTGTGGGTACTACCAAACGAAAAGCTTGATTGATGTGTGCCTGTAGAAGATATTTCCAGAATGAACCGGGGGTGATATTATAAACTCTCGACTATATTGAAAGAGATAATTAAAACTATGAGGATTAAATTTTGTCTTTATATGTTTTAATCAACATTTATTAAATCCCCAACATAAACCATTGCTTTCACGAAAAAAAATTTTTTTTTTTTTTACTTTTTAGCTTAATTTAGATATTACAGAAAAATTTACGATAATCCCCTTTCTTCTGTAGAAATCTGTTATTGTTATTGTTATTATTATTATTATTATTATTATTATTATTATTATTAGTAATATAAATAAGAAGTGAAGACCGTAAGAAAATGTCATTCACCTGCCAAAGTGGCCAACAGCGATTCATTGCACATACTGTTATTGGAAACGTTAGAATTATCAACGAAATTCAATGCGGATTTAGTTGCTGTTAAGGAATTCATGTGATTGGGGGAAGTAGACGAGATTGGAGATGATTTAAGAACATGCAATGATACCAAGGATTGATTTGCGTTTACAATTGTAGGCGTCTCTGTTGCTGCCATTGTTGATTGTTGTTGCGAGGACGCATTTGACGTCGGTGGCAATGGCGGTGCTTGCACATCGCTGACACCAGTTGTGGAAGAGGGGCAAGTCTTCGTAATACTTGTGGTAATGCATAACGAACCCGATTTACTTGTATCGGCAATACTTGCAGCTGTTGTTGTCGCAGTTGTTGTTTTTGTTGCGTTACGCTGCGATAACTTGGGAATTTGAAACTTTGTATTAAAACTTTTCATGAAACCCTCCATGCTGGCAGCCATAGTGGGCGAAGCATACTGTAAAATTTTTATCATATCAGCGTGATAATCGATACGTAAAGCCGATTGAGAGGGCGCAGCCGACAAAGATGACATGTGAGTGCTAGTTGCAGACGATGTCGAAACTGCCGATTTTTTAACACTTTTCCGTAAATTATCGTTAGATAAAAACTCTATGCTGTTCTCTAAACTCTTGTTCTTGTTTAGTTTGCCAGCTAAATTTCCAGACGAATTCGATTTCTGAAACGTATGCTTGCTTTGGCTGGGCGACCACGACTTTTCGGAAGCGCTTAATTTCTTGCATGTTAGATCATTATTTACGCCAAACTTTTTCGTCGATATCGCTTTTGTTTTGTTTATGGTGAGCTTTAAACCTTCTTGGCTTTGTGATTTAACCATATACTCGCTGCTGTTTTTATTAAATGTGTGGTTGTCGCCTTCACTGCTGCCAAGAGGCTGAAGCGGTATTGGCCGTTGCTGGTGGTGGCGGTGGACCTGTTGTGTTGCTCGACGTTGCGCTGGCGTTGAGTTGATTGTTGCCGTAACTGCTGTCGACGTCATCAAACTAACCTGACAAATGAGTTTTCGAGAGCAACAAAAATTTAAAAAAAAGAAAAGAAAAAAGAAAATTTTGCATTGAAGACAAACTGATCATCAAAATTTTATGTCATATATATTGAGGTTTCACATGAGGGCATGAGAAAATTTTCAAACGCGTTTACGCAAAATTTTTTCTTATTTCATTGATTTTTTAAAACATAAAATAAAAAGAACAAAGCATTCCCCCAAAATTAAATTATTTATAAATACATACACATATGTTTAATTCAACACGTATGTATGTATGCATGCAAAAGCAACAAAAAGATGAAGATCAAGTTGACGTTATTGTTATATAAAGATTGAAGACAGAACACTTTTAGATCTTCTTCCTTCTTAACATTTTTACATCTGCCCCCTCTGATGAATGGCGAACAGATAGATAGACGAACAAACCTGATTAAATAGAGCCCACTCTATATATATTCCTTGCGGGACCTTCGACGCCAATTTATATACGAGGAAAACATCTGACAAATGTACTAAGCCACATATAGTGGTCACAAAAATTAGACTAAGCTTAGTTGGAGTTATTTTAATGCCCACCCTTGCGATGTTCATGTTATTCATTTATAAATACCGATACCGAAGTTAGGAGATACTAAGTTTAAATCTAAGCGTAACATTTTTGTAAGCAAAAACTTTCTAGAACATATCTAAAACATAGGGCGAATGCCATCGCATGTAAGTCTTTAATGCTCCCTCACAAATTATGCCCACATACACTATATGGCAAAAAGAATACATATAAGTACGAACAACATTGGAGGATGGATTTAATCGGATTTAACTAAATTCTGAAATTGATAGGGCATGTCCAATTTAGTAATTTTGAACCGAAACAGGTACATGGCTAAATGGTGTATGTTGCTAACGTCGATCGGGAATATATATAGCTAATGGGATCACCGAAACCTATTTCGGTTCATTAAACCCTTGTCATGCACCCATTTATTATATACTATAGGTACGGCTTTTCTAGTTACAAGGGCGTTCATTTGCTGCCTACTGGGTATTAAACTGTCATCATCATTTATCGAGTTGATTAAAAGAATAGTGAAGAAGTCAAAGATATAATTCGCGAGATCTTACTGCGTAATTACAAAATAGATTAAATTGTAATCGGACTCACCGCAGAAGGTACACCTTTACGCATGGCCGCGTTTAAATCAAGCGAGTTAACTGTTGCTGTATTACCACCAAATCCAGCAGCAGCTGCAGCCATATGATTAAGGCCAGTAACGCTTTTTAGTTGTTGCATCGTTGGTGTAACTACACCCATGCTCGATTTAACAACTGCAGCCGCTGCGGCAGCCGCAGCTGAACTTACTGCCGACGGAGAGACCGTACATTTATCTTTATTTTTTAAAGCAGCCATAGCAGCAGCCGCTGCTGCCGCTGCGACAACCGTACTCGAGGTGCTAGATCGGACCAAAGCAGCAGGATTTAATCCCGATGAAGACGAACTTCCCATGGCGGCTGCCGTGGAACATTTGTCGCCCTTAGGACTGGCCACAGTGGCATTTTTCAAAGTTGACATACTGGGTTTGCCTGAAGAGCTGTGCTTGGGTGAATGTGTCCCAAATGGTGATTTCGGACTATTCGAGGCAGTGTTATGTTTAGGACTACTGTAGACCGGTGAATGCTTAGGACTGGGACGCGTTGTTAGGGAAGATCCAGTAACACAAGAAGCTAATAAACCACCACTAGAACCCTTCGGCGACGAAGAAGGAGATGAGAATTTACGCGCAACTGCACCAGCAGCTGCTTCACTAGACCCAGCCGGCGAATTCTGCCGGGAATATATCTTTTCAGGAGGACCCATTGGCGAATCATCGCGTTTCTTTTTGCGTTTTTTTTCTTTTGGCAATTCTCCTTGGACATCCAAGGCACGCTTAGCAGAAGTTGTGGATGAGGGAAGATTGGAAATGCAAGTACTGGAGGTTGTTGATGACTTTTTGTCTTTGCTACTAACGCCACTAATGTTCATAGAAGAGCTGCCGGTATTAATAGGTGTTATGGTTATGCCGGTGGATGAATTACTCACTGTTGTTGAATTGCCGTTATTAACTGTTCCTGCTATGCTATTATGTTGTTGGCCAGTTAAAGGTATAATTTCGATGCTACCAGTTCGTTTCACATCTTGAATTGGATCATGTTGTGTTCCTATTGGTGTAATGCTGACACAATTCTTTATAGCCGGTGTTTTATCTTTCCAGATATTTTTATATTTATCGGCGATCTCACGTTCGGCGGTAAACGTTGTATTTGCTTGCTGTTGTAAGGTCTCATGTGTTGTCTGTTGTTGTTGCTGGCCCAAAGAGCTCACTTCTCTCGCCGGCATAGAATTGGCGACGGTTGTATCCGTTACCATTGCTAATGTTTGGCTCTTTGGGCTCTCATGAAAATCCTCTTGTTTAATATCCCCACATTTATATTTAAGGTAACCAGTCGTAGTACTCGCCAATTGAGAGCGTTGCTGTAATGCTTGCTCCATTTTTACAGACCCTCCAAGTCCCCTATTCATACAGCCGCCCCCACCGCCACCAACACCACCGCCGCCACCACCCGGATCGTTCGAAACACCAGCTATATTAAAATTTCCGTAAGCAGTGTTGTTACCAACTGCATTGTTTCCATTACTACTCGTATTCGCTCCAGTAGAACCAGCCGCAGCTCCAATACCACGCTGAAATTTTTTTATTCTCTCTTGGTCCCAATACCGCAGTAAAGCTCTAATAGTTACCGGTATGGAACAACATTTTTGTACTACATTTGTTAATTTCAACGAGAGCAAATCATAGTTATTGCTCAAACTATAAATAATGCACTGAACATTGCCATTGTGCAAATCAAACTCAACCGTCGCCATGGACTCTTCGTACGGATGCTGCAATGCTACGGAAATTTGATGATACGAAATTGCGTTCACTTCTAGAATGATCGTAGAATCAATGTCTACTGGTAAAGAAAAATAAAATTAAGAATATATAAAAAAAAAAACAGCAACGTTCAACTAACCATTGACCATTTTCGATTGAGGGCGTACACAGCTTGAGAGTAGGGCATAAAATAGCGCTTGTCTTTTCAGAAAATCCAAAATCTTCGGGACTTGTGAAGGTTCAGTAAAGGGTATCGACTGAACTAAAGTGGACTGTGAATAGAAAAAACTGTATGAATGCCGACAGGAATCACTTCTTCAACTTCATGAACTTCAGTGAACTTTACCTTCAGTAATTTGTTTTCGGTAAAGAAATAACAATGCGTTTGGTCTGGTAAGCAAACAAAAAGACCTTTTTGGGAACTCTTAAGTTGTTGTTCAGAAGCGGTGTATATAATGAGACTCATAATATTGGATATCATCGGCAATGTTGCTTTGTGTTGACCTTCCAATACTGTAGAGTTATTAATATCTGCTGCTGATGACTGACTAGTAGTGGGCGAACCGCACAAGCCCATCGCTCGTAAAGTATTGTAACAAACGGGTAATGGTTTATTAAGCCTTAAAACAAATGTGGCTGGCAAAAGCATCGAATTCATTTGATTTAGAGGAGCAAACACTGGAACTTCCAAGCCTGACTGTGATTCCTTGGCAAAACTGACTGTAGGTAGTATTTGCAATTTATTGGCCGATGACGCTTCTAGATTCACCGTAACACTGAATCCCACTTGTTTGTTATGCAATAAATCCAAGGATAGAGATTGTAAAGACTTCGATTCCAGTGATATCAAGTCATAAGGCGATACAAAATATACTAAACGCATAGGATGACCCCCATGACGTTTAAGTACTATGCCCACTATCGAATCTTTCAGAACTTGTTGTGTATCTTTTGAAAAACTTTGCATTTGAAAAAGATTATATAAATCACTTTCTACTGCTTGCATAGCATCAAAAGCCTTAGTTTTGACTTTAGGCTCAGCATTTAGCTGATAAATAGAAGAAAAACCTTCTAGTTGAGCAGTAAAATCGGCAAAATCTCCACGGTTAAGACAATCAACCAATTCGCTACATGATTGTTGTTCGACTTTACATTCATGATGCACTTTAACGTCAGACAATGCACCATTCGCATCTAATACTATTTCCAAAAAGAACATATCGGTTGATATAAATAAAACTTTGGTATCATCCATAAATTTTAAACCCAATTGCCGCGACAGGCTCTCAAGCCGTTCCACCAACCCCTGACGTGAAGTAACTTTAATACAATGCTGCATACTATCCAAACACTTTTGTAAGTTAGATTTCTCTACTGCATCTAAAGCGTAACGTTTCTCTAACATACCCATACGCATAGCTTTGGATAATTCTTGAAACGTTTTATGTTGTGAGGAATGGGAACGTATACGTTCCATCAGCAATTCACGCTGCCATTGTTTATTTTTTTCAATAGCATTAGACATATTAGTCAGCAGAGTAGTGGGATTAATTGAACCTGTATGATATAAAATACAACCAATGGTTTTCCTCTGTTGAATGTAAATATCAAACAAAAGACTTACCTGTTCCTATCGTCGTGACCTTATTATTAACGGAGGACATTTTGTACTATCTTAAATCCCTCTAAGTCCCTACTTTCACAATTTTCTAAAGTAATCTCATTGCTCTTCACTGATAGCCTTACAATTGGCTAAGTGCTAAAGTATAACATACAAGAATAATTAATAGTTTTTCTGAATTTAATTTCTTTTCTGTTATTATTTATTTATTACAATCGAATTTTTGTATACTACAGTTTTACTCGCTTCTTTTTTTCTATTGAAAAAATTTTTATCTTTCTTGTGTTTCCTCAAACTTGAAAATGCTGGATGAATTTTTATATATTTAATATTAAAAAGGATTGCCAAGTCAATTTACAAGTTTACATATAGTGACACAGCAAAGATTTAGCAGTATACAACTTAATCCCCGTGGAAAATTGTAAATATTTAATTTTTATATGTAAAAACTACAAGAAAACAAATGATTAGTAGATATATTAACGTATGTATTTAATTGTCATAACTAATTAAATGTTAATTTAAAAGCTCTTTAAGCGATTACTTCACTGTCAATTTTTTTTTCTTTTAGTTTAATAAACGCTTTGAACTTTTTCAAATATAAGTAAAAAGTTCATTACCTTTCTTCTTTGCGCTGTTTCCGAAACATTGTGAGAAGACTAACAGCTCGAAAAAACTCTCTGCTGGAAAGTTACGAGCAGATAACTTTTTCACTTGCTGATTTCTAAACAGTTTCTCAACAGCAACAGCCGCAATCACAAAAGTTTCTAAAACACCATGCACTCATACGTAGTTTTCCTGATTGCAGCGTTCACACTACTCATACAACTCTTCTTCTCTACTCTGTTTCTTTTTTTTTTTGTGATTTGAGTACCAATTCTAATTATTGTTTCATTTATAAATATTTGAAAAAATGCTTTCTTGGAACAAAGCGTACATATAGCTCAACCAGAATATGACCCAGTGACTGACTGTCCAAGTTATTATTGTCGATTCAGAAAATGCAAATTAAAATACCCCATCATCTTGGATCACCTTGGTTAAGCTACTAGAGGTTCAACAATCATATGTTCATTATCTATGTGTATATTGACTGTGACCTTTTAATTATAAAAAAGAACATTCTGATTTTACAAATTAAACTCTTTGAATTATTCTCAATTGTAAACAAATGCAATAAACCAACATTGTTTTATAATTTATATGTGTCTCATTCCTATTCTAGTTTAAAAATAACAATTGCGAGTCCGAATTTGGTAAAATGTGAGAGCCTGTTCGAATTTGGTAAAATGTGAGAAAACATTGAAAAAGTTAGTCTGCATTTGCGAATAATTGAAGGAGCAAGTCTGTATTTGTTTACAATTGAGAATAATTAAAGGAGCGAGTCTATATTTGCCAATGTTTATTTTCTATTTCTTATTTCGCAACATCTAAAGAGGGAAACTTGCGATTCTGTCATTGCCAGGTGCAGCAAAAGTGACATCTTCTAGCAGAAAGCTTTCGACGAAATGAGAAAAATATATTTGAATATGAGAGGGCACTTTTATGACTGCGACATAGTAAAGTAATTGCAAAAATTAAGAAGAAATTCATTATAATAACAAGCACATCTATAATACATTTTGAAACTCTAAATACGTTTCTCTCGAGCGGCAACTAACACAACGTAATCATTTACACCAATTTTAAGAATGTCTTTAAAATAACATTTTAAAGAGGACTGTGTTTAGAGAATTTTTGATTTTCAAAAATTTGAGCTGCGATCATATAGATTTATTAATTTTTTTTTTAAATACGCCTCAACTGCACTTGCTTGAGTAGCATCGATGCTATTATTTGTTAGTATTTTTCAACAACATTTTCTTTGTTTAAATACTTGAATATATGCTTTTTAACTTCCTCTAATATTATTATTCTATGATCATTTTCTTTCACTTAAAAAAAAACAAAAGAAGGTTGCGTTTGACTTCTACAGTGGTGTAAGCCTCAGAATTAATCAGTGCTTTAGTTAGGAAGAAATTTTTCCGGGTTATAATTGCACAATTTTTAATATTATGGTTGCGTTCAATAGTAGGCAATGCATTCAATTCCTAACGTAATAATAATTAACTTAGGAATTAGGATATGCAAATTTTTAAAAAGGAGAGAAAGGATTTCTTTAGCATTGTTCGCATTTACAATTAAAATTGTGCTTGCTCTAACAGAATAGCTTGGCAACCCTGTTAGCGTGGTGGTATTGCTAGCATTGTTAAAGTACCATTTTGTTTTACCCGGATAGAGAGAAAATTCACCACCTTTTAACGATTGCTTACATGAATATAAATCTAAGCGCTTTCTAGAATTTTTTAGTTCCTTTTCGAGAGTGAAATAATATATTTAAAAGCATTTTGCAAGCGGAGATATAATTCATAATTACTGGTGAGAAATATGTATAAATGTGAAGGTATATATTTAATATAGTTAAAAGAGCAATCGAAGATAAGAAGAAGAAGAAACCAAGACTAATCGAGACTGATTTTCATAAAATGTAATGTAAAAAAATAGCAATGGCTTCATACGCGGAAAATAGATATATCAATGGTAGACGTATCAGAAAGCATTACCGACACGTGTAAGAGTTAATTGTTCTCTTAAATAAGCTAAGAATACTTCTTGTACTATTTCATAAATAAATTAGATGATGGAGAGAAATAAATTCCTAAATGTGGGGTAAGTGTCCACGCTAAAAAGTAATCCTATGCTAATAATGGTTACTAAATATTGCTAATGAACATCAAATGATGATCTTAAATTAATCAATAAGTTAATTGTACTTGAAAAATGTGTTGCAGAAGTTTCTTTGTTTAAATGAATCTTTTACGTTTATCTCGTTCCATATATTTTCAGTTAACGTTGCAGATGTTCAATAAAAACTTCAAATACAGAGAGAAATAGCAACGTAGTGCAGAGTAAGTATTCATGTACGCCACGTGCGCTAAATTAAATTGAATGTTCAATAATGATGACAAGCTACATATATCGCTGACTAGCATTGAAGAACTTGATCGTGCACTACCAACTGAATTATTTATTTTATATCTTTTTACCCATACCAAAAAATTCTGTCTATTAATATGATATTTCGTTCATTTACAGTACTCTTCAAAATGAAGTTCGATGTTTCTAAAGGATTACGTTATAACACGTGCTCGAATCGAATCAAATATTATATAACGTAATATAATCAATGCATTTGATTGAAGACGTTTCTGATTTTAAAAGTAGGCCACTAACACTATTAAAAATTTAACTTAATCATATATTAGTTTTCCTTCTCTCAGTTGCAGAATGGGCATTAATTTCCTTCAGATGGTAGCAGTTACAGCGAGCAAAACATGGTGTTTATAATTCGCTTTTACAGGCGATGTTGCATTAACGAAAGAAATGTCGAATGCCGCTGAACATGGCCATGAAATGTCCGAATCCACGTTATATATATAATATTATGTGATTATATTAACTATTTGGCTATATATTGAGTGATCAAAAATAAACTGCTTGAAAGAATTACATTTTTCAAATTGTATTAAATGGTGTATGGGTCAGTCGAACAGGGGCGCTTCTAATGAGTAACATACAATTATAGACGAAATTACGAAAAGAACGTAAAATATTGAATTGGTCTTGCGTTTTCGTAATTTCAGTACAAATTACTCAACGACTTGCAATGCAATGCTAACGATAGTAATTATAATTGAAAACGCGTAAGATTATTTAAATCGGACTCAAAGTGATAACACTATTATAATAATTCACAGCCCGCACTTTAATTTTTCTTATTTTCATTCAATGATTACAAGGAACGATGTGACGCATTTACTTTGAATCAATGGGAAATTTGTTAATCAGACATAATGCATGTTCATATTTAAGGAAAAAAAAGGGAAACAGTGGTGTTGTTTAAATATGAATAGTTCGCTACTAAACGTGTGCTAAACATGTTATTCACTTTATAATCTCCCATTTGTCGATTTTCATTTAAATTTGCGATTTGTTTTTGCTAAATATACAGACAAGTGCTCCAGCTTCAGCTTCATTTTTTCAACTTTTCTGTAAATTATGAAAAATATCAAATAGACGCCTGATAAAACTGCTGAATTATTTCTATACCCGGTTAAATATTATTATTATTACTATGATCTTTTATTCCCTACCACTTGTGGTACAGAGTACAAGAAGTTAGTGCGGACATATGTTACACACAGATGGACGTAAGAAAGACCCACCCTTTATTATAACGATCGGTGCAGAATTATAATCTGAACTGATCTAAGCCTGCCTGGCCGTCTGACGTCTGTCCATGTAATATTGTGTTCAGGATACAGGTCTCAAATTTTTTAGATATTTTGGTCAAATTTGGTACTGTGACGTGCGCTATGGTAACGGTTCGGATCGCTCCACTTTTTCGACAACTCCCTATATAACACCTTACTTTGAAAAGTCGATATATGGAAAAAAGTTGCAAATTTTCAAAAGTGCGCAAGTATTAGTTTTTCGGCATTCTAAATTGGTATGAAATCTTTATATTGGTTGGGGCAATTTTTGAACCCCTCTCACATATAACGAAAATTTAAGTCCATACGACAAAAAGGTATAACTTTCAATGCTTCATGATGAAAATTATATCATAATAGTAATTTAACGCAAAAAAAATGTATATCAAATTTGGACTATCCCGGCGTATTTTTTCGATCCCCACATAAGATCCTACCCTAATAAGCAGAAAAGTCTAAGTTTTAATATGTAGTGAGGAAAATTGACCCATAATAGTAGTTTCATACAAAAATCAGAATTGTGTTAGACAATGTGGTGTAGAGTGTATAATGATAGGCCCTGCTCGACTATAATGTTCTTTCTTGTTTTTTCATTACAATTATGTACTAATTTTTGTTTACTTTGTCGTATGCAAATCTTGCAAGTTAGGCGTAGTGATTACGGCAAGATATCCTTAGCAAGCTTGTTCGAATTCTTCATTAAAACAGAGTTTCTTGTATTATCCCATTATTTGAAAGGTGCACTGACATATTTTGACCGAGGCATTAATGCTACGGTAATTATTTGCTAGAACTTATAATTCGGCATAACACAAAGATGAAAATGGCTATCGAGTACAAAAACATATCACCACGTCATAATCACTGTCAATTTGCTTGAAGTATAAAGAAGATAAGTTATACCAAGGGATGAATTTCGCTTAAAGAAGCTAATATCGCATTAAGACTTGGGAAAACACGTGGAGAGGGTATTAAGATCGGTTTTATTTAGGCGACTTGCAGATTACAGAAATTTGATTTTTTTTTTTTCTTTTACAAATTTTCCCATATACACACACATACATGCATATGTATAGACCTACTATAAGATAAACATAAAAATCTAAACTTATTAAAATGTAATCATTAACAGTACTGAAAATACATCTCCTAATAAATAATTGTTTCTAAAATATCATTCACTACCGTGCGACTTAGCTGATCTTTTTTATATTCACTATCGCTATCGCTGACATCTACCAGTTTTTTTTTGCCTTTAGAGCCCGAAGAAGCGCTTGATATCAGCTGTTGCGTTTTTCCGTGTTTTTTCGGTGAGGGCAAAATCTCGATACGACAATCTGGATAATCCAAAGTATCAGCTAGAAATTGTGATGATTTTAAATTGTCAGTATTCTTGGGATACTCGGACATTTCGTAATTATAGGAACGATGAAGATCACAGTCTTTCGATGCGGTTTTCTCGTACTGCGGATGGTACTCCGAATCTGTAAAAGTATAAAAACGATGAATTAGTTGAATGTAGTACACGTTTAAATAATTCGCTTACCATCCATGTCGGGGGCCATTAGAAATGAACAACAACAATTGAATAGCTTAAAAAAATTCATAATCTTCTTTATCTTTTTGTCTATAATATATATATATATTCATTTGCAAAGGCAAGAGATTGATTAAATGAAATAATTCGTTTTTTGTTTTCCTTTTTTTTTTTTTTTTATGAACGTGTCATAATGAAATTCCTTTGCCCACTTGCCTTATTGAAAATTTTTAAAAATTTACAAAGTTATTTCCTTTTCAAGTAAACATGTTTTCTTCAATTTTCTCATATAAAAGCAAAAAAAAAAAGTGGAGGGGAAGAGGACGTTTTTTTTTATTAATAATGTTATGTTTGTTAATTAATATTAGTTAAACGTTTACGTATTTACAGCGTAAAAGTTTCTATTATTTTTCGCTATGTAATGTCGGTGATGATAGAATTGAATTAACAAAAATTAATTGACTTGGTTTGTCTATTATATTTGCTTTTTTTTTTTTTTTTTTTTTTTTACAAAAATTAGTCTTATCGCCATTTTCGTTAGATACTTGTATGCTTGAGTTTTTCTTAATGTTTTTCTTGTATGTAAATTGTAATTGTTTGTACTATTATTAAGACGAAAAAGAAAAAAAAAATTCTATAAATTAATTGAAATAAAAAATGTTCAAAAAATCACAATTCAATATACAAAACCGAGACTTAAAAATTAAATCTAAATTCTATGTCAAATTACAAGAATTTGTACAATTATTTAATGGTTTACTTTGTCCTAATTTAATAGCTTCTTCGTTATCGTCTAAGCGTATGCTGTTGTCGACACGTCTTTTTAGTTCGGTAGCTAGCGTTACAAAAGCATCATCAACGTTAAGATTCTCCTTGGCTGAGGTTTCTATAACAAATAGTACTTCGGGTATATACTGGCACATTTGTTGAGCTTCATCGAAATCTACTTCACGCTCTTCTTCCAAATCCGATTTATTGCCCACAAGTATTAGCATAACATTTGACGCCGTATAATGACGCACTTCTTCAATCCACTTTTGTAAATTTGCAGATCGGAAGAGCGTCGTGTAGGGAAAGACTGAAACGTGAAAGAGAAATGATTTCCATAAAAAGTGAGAACTAAATCAACTATACTGACATACATCTATCTATGTTACTTTTGATTTGAGTGAGTGAGCTTGCACAATTTTCTATATCTCCTTGATACCTGACCGACCTTACGGTTCCCTTTATATTAAACCCTATCACATGAAGATGAAGATTGTATTCTAAACAAATTGCATATCCTAAGTATTCATGCGATCCAGGAATTGATAAACCCGGCCTGTCATATCATTGTCGAGCATTGTCGCAACTGAGTGATTGGCCGCAAATACTCCTACACTTGAGTTTAGTGGATTAAAATTTATTTATACCTATGCTAGAACTTTAAAGATTTTCATAGTAATTGTGGTGTTGTCATTATTGTAGGTTAAGTTGGTCACCTTGCAAAAATATTAGTTAATAGATATTATAAAAACAAATTTGGAAACACAAACGCAAATCAATTAAGACTATCAGTTACTAATAATGTTTGATACAGTAACAATTAATGAAATTATTCATGTAATATTCATATATAGTATACGTGATAGTACACGTGAATGCACCTGAATTTCCCTTGTGGATTTTTCGTAGCCTCTTTACAGGCCAAAATATACCAATCAGAGAAGCACACCATTAACTGTGTATATATATGTATATACCATATCGTGGAAAAACGTATGATTCCATATTTATAGAACCAAGAAGGTTACGGGCAACAAAGACTAAAGACAGTCCCAAGATGAAAATAAGTATTTTTATTGAAAGTGAAACGTTTTTTTATATAACTCACCTATGATGACACCGTTCGCAGAACGATAATAACTTTGCGTTATAGTGCGAAAACGTTCCTGACCAGCCGTATCCCATATTTGTAACTATTTAAATGGCATTTATATATTTAAGAATAACAGTTAGCACAGACATTTAGAGAATTAAAAGCAAACTTACTTTAACTAATTTGCCTTCAACGTTAATCGTTTTCATTGAAAAATCGACACCAATTGTATTACCTTGGCGTTCAATGAAATTGCCCGTTTTGAAACGTTCTACTATGCAGGTTTTTCCCGTACCCGCATCGCCGATTAATACGATCTTGAATAAGAAATCGAAATTCTCTTCTGCAGGTAAAGCCATTAATGTTTGTGGATTACGTGCAGTCATGATTATGTTAATGTTAATTAAAAATTAGGGGCGTATAGAGTAGCGTTGTAATAGATAAAAAGCTTTGAATTTTGAGACTCAATTATCACTAATATGCGTTAATGATTTCACTACGAAGAGAAAAAGGGGGCAAAAAAAAACCAAAGAAAAACAAGTGGAAAACGCACAAAGGATCAATTAATTTATTTATGCCTTATAAACGGCATACTTTACAAATGGCATTGACAGGTGGTTGTTGTTGTTGTTGTTACAATTTTTGATTTATTACTTATTAATTTGTTTAATCGTTGCGATTTTAAGTAGATTAGTTACGACCTTTCACTATTCGCTTTCTTGTTATATCATTTTTTCTTTTTTCCCTTTTCTTTTTTCTCCCTTTTTTTATTGCATATGCCTGGACAATGCACTAATTTTGGAAGATTTATTACTTTCTATCATTTATAAATTTTAGAACGCATTATCTATTTTTCTAAATATTTCTTATTAGAGCTTTTTGCAAAAAATTCTTCTCTTCTTTTAGTTATCGATAACACAAGTAATTTGCTACTTTCCCATCTCTATCATTCCGCTTACTAACTTAATGCAGCAACAAATCACTTTCTTTGCTTTATATTTTGTACAAATTTATTCCATTTATAAGTTATGTTAATAAATTTTAGTAAATTTAGTTTTTGTTATTTAAATAAATAATTTCTTTTGCTTTTTTTTCTCGATTTTGCAATCAATTTGCTGGTCATTCAAATGCTCGTAAGCTCGCATTGTATTTTTCAAATACATATATAAAATGAATAGATTGGTTGGAACTGTGCGAAGAATGAAAATTTTGAAAACTAAAACGATTTTATGAGTCAAATAACTCTTAATCTAATATTTTTCTGACACATACGCAAATAGTATGATTTTGATCATAAGCTTAGGGAAATTCGGGCATAAACAGAGAGGGATATTAAACACCAAACATCAAGCACCAAACAGAAGTGCAATAATGGAATGGAACAGACGCGAGAATTGCTATCTAAACAAGGATTGATGCAGTTGCTTATACGAATATGATAAGTACGAAAGAATCCAGAGAAGACTGATTTCCATATGCTTTTCTTCATCGATTTGGGAAATTTAAATTTGAGTTTACACTCACTGCCGCTACCTAACAAAGGGTGTCCCAAAATTTACGCAAGATTTGAATTAAATAAAAAGCAAAGTTATTTTCTTATACCCAGGTTTGTCAAAACGTTTGCAACGTTCAGAAGGAAACATCAGAGATCCCACAAAGTGTATATATATCCTTGATCAATATCAAATTCTGAATCGATTAAGCATGTCTGTCCGTCTGTATAAAGTCCGTTGTAACTATTTTTCTGGCCGCAAAAATGAAGCTATTGACTTCAAATTTGACAGAAACATTGGGAGCTCTTGCATGTTACAAGTTGATATTGAAAATGGTTCAAATCGAATAACATGCACACCACAGTCGGCCGTCAGCTGAGAACACCTGTACTTTTCCAAAGCAGAAGAAAATTAGTTTCTTGCTTATTGCTCACAAACTATAGCTGAAACAATCTTCAAAAATTTCGAAGTATATTCTCTGAGCGATGCTGGAATATCTGAGCGAAAGGAGAATAATTGGTCATGTCTACCCAATATTGCAGTGTTTCAAAATTGAATTTTCATTTCCAATACTTTTTTACTGCGCAGAGCCAAACTTCAAAAACTCCATAAAGTATGTGGTCAGTTTTAAATTGCGACTGCAGCTAAGCGTGCCTTTCTGTTCGTCTGTCCGTCTGCCCAACTGTGTCGTAGTATCTGTGCTAAATGTTCTTCAACAAATCTGTAAAAGAATTTGAAAATAAACGAAATCCGGGAAAGGACACGCCTACAACGTTCCCGTGCCCATACAACAAGAACTGAGGACACTTTTACTTACCGCGCCTTTTATTTGTTACTCATTAAGTGCGACGTATACACCATATAAATTTTCAATTTTTTTTATTCAATGTTAAGTTGTGTAGAATAAGATTATGTCTGAAATAGCATATCGGGCAAATCCGGCCTTCACGCAATTTGCGAACGTGTGGCCGCGAAAACTTCATAATTTTGGAAGTATTATTCAACAATGAAGACGCGTTGCTCTCTCTCGTGTAATGCTTTATTTTTACTAACCCTAAGCTGTCAGCTGTCAAACTGTTTATATTTTTTTTTGGGTGTCAACACTTTACCGCATAATTGACCGCAAATTCAAATCTTGTGTAAATTTCGTTGCTGTGCCTAAGATTTTCTGCCGCAATGTGGAGTGACCTAAGTTATTTTTCTCCCATTCGTTCTTTAGTTGATTCAACTAAACTGCAACCGATAACGTTGTATTTTTAATTTTTTGAATATATGATACACTGGATGGAATGGATTTACGGGATAATTTTCAATGAAGTACGGTACACAAAACAGTGATGAAGGTATTAGGAGGCAAAAAATAATATTTGCAATATTCGTATTGCCTTAAGAAGTGAAAAGTGTAAGGTTCAAGGCTTAGATCAGTTCGATTAAAAGTCACTTAGATCGGCCCACGGTCAGAAAAGGTAAAAATCTTCTGGCATAATAGGTAGACGATCTATGCTTACTTGAGTGGTGACAGGTCTTGAAAAGAAACAAAAAAAAAAAAAAGCAAATTAAATTAAATTAAAAACAATAATTTTATTAATGCTTTTCACTTGATTTTATAACATATCGGACAATAAAAATAAATAGAAAACTGCAGACATATAAGTGTCGCATAGTGTCGTTATAACATTTCCGTCGTTCCTGTCTCAATCATCAAAGTCTATCATTTTCAAATAAAATCCAATATAACCGACAATTAATGTTTTTATGTAATTAATTTTAATAGCTTTCTATTAAGTCGAAATTTTCAATTGAAAAAACACAAAATCAAAGATTGCCCCGTCTAATAAGCGAGTAAGGGGGGGGGGGGGGGGGGGG
>CCAG010017145.1:0-34549 GCA_001077435.1 Glossina morsitans morsitans | reverse complement strand
GCAAATGTGTGTTATTCGTTAAACAACTAACAAACAGAATGCAGAAAACGTGAAAAAGCCTATAAATCGAAATTATTCGATCATACGAAAGGCTTAGGCCGACTCTTATCATACGCTACAGAAACATGGCAAGCTTTCGTTGCGATTTCAATTTGTTTAATTATTTCAAAATTTCTGATTATTTCCCATAAAAATAAAAGCAATGAAAACACTTTCCAGAGCCTTTTCGTAGGTGTCCCCCATTTCCATTTGCTTCAGAGATTACGCGTTTACGCGATATTTGCTTTGATTTTTCAGCTCGACAAATTCCATCGTTCAACACATTGGAAGGTTGTGGCAGCATTTTGTTGTTGGATGCAACATGCAAAGCTGGCGTCCGGCCATGTTGCCAAAGAACAGTAACGATTGCCTCGATCCTTGCATGTAAATGTTTGGTACCTTGTCCTGTCCTAACATTACGAAAATAAGAAATTGTCACGTCTTTGCCAATTCTGGCAGAACTAACTGGCTTTCGAATGCGATCGAATGATAGCGATCAATTAATTGAAGTTTTTTTTTTTTTTTTTTTTTTTTTTCCATCAAGTACCAGCGGACACCTAGCTGCAAAACAAATTTTCCACTTTATGGAATTGGGCGTTGCAAACGTGTGAACAGAACTTGATATAACGCATACGATGGAAAACGGGAACAACAACAATTATTTAATTTTGATGGGAGCACGTACAATGTTTAACAATAAAGTATGATCGATTACGCGTACACGCTTAAGCTTGACGCGCTCGTCTTCCTCTCTTGTTTTTTTCGCTCACCCTTTTGCAAGCCACATAAATAATATTTCCGTCACGTAGAGATTTTCGATAAAAAGCAATCGCGATATGTTTTGAATATTTGATATAATATTGAAGAAATAAAAACAGGTCGCCACTGACCGTGGCATGAAAGCGCTTTTTTCCGGAGGCTCCTGGTTTTCTCAAGTTTTTCTTGGTTTTCACGGAGACTGATGTGCTTGATATGATTGCATTGATCTGAATCAGTGGCGTTCAAATGAGGCCAGGTCAGGGGAATAATCTGCAATTAGGAGAGAATTTTTATCGTTTTCAAGACAATGAGAATCTCGCAAGCCACACTCCAACTGTTTCATCACTTATCTTATTTACATCCTTAAGCTTAATCGCTCCCACAACTTCGGCAACACACTTTCTTTTTTCAGTTAAATTCAGTTTATAGTCGGGCAAGCGTAGCCATCCTACATCACATTGTCTCACACAATTCTTACTTTTATGGGTCAATTTTCCTCGCCAGATATTAGAATTTAGACTTTTTTGAGTTATAAAGGATAAATTTTCGTGAAAATCCTTATTAAGGTAGGATTCAAAAAATAGGTCGAGATGGTCCAAATTTGGTACAGTTAATTTTTTATGTTAAATTACTATTATGATATAATTTCCATCATGAAAATTTTTATCGTATTAACTTCAGTTTTCGTTATATGCGAGGGAATTCAAGGATTGCCTCAACTACTTAACCACTTTTGCCGAGAAATTATGCAAATTGCAATTTTTTCCTTACAACGATTAAAAACTGGTCGAAAAAGTGGACCGAGGAGATTCATTTTCAATAGAATTCAGTCTGTGTACCAAATTTGATCAAAATATCTCAAAAAATGCGACGTGCAGCTGTTCAAGCAAATTAGACACATGGACAGACATCAGACGGATAAATGGACAGATTGGCTTGGATCAATTCAGATTATGATTCTGAAGAAGAAAGGGTTGGGTCTATCTTAAGCCGGTTCTGCGTGCTACATACGTCCGTACCACAGATGGTGTAAGCTATAAACAACGTAAAATCCGTGAAGGACGAAAACTTATACCGTGCTAGCACCAATATCGAAGATATATATAGTTAAAATTTGGAAAAATGAACGCATCAGGTACGGTCTTTGAAGCAACCATTTTAAATTTACAAAGACTTGTTCGTAAACTTAACATATGTCATAATATTGAACAGCGTGAACAAGGGAATCGATTTATCATCTATTGAATTTGGTTATCGAAATTGGTTATTCAACCCGCCCATATCTATTAAAATTCGAACAACCTTTTCCTTTTGTAGAGAATCAAGAGATCAAGACATCGACCGCTTAAAAAAATATTTGTCAAACTATTTAAAAATGTACGATATACGATATATAAAATTCGATATACGAACAATGTATGAAATGAATAGATTCTCGCTACCATATCGTACACAAGTTTGTCGTGAATATAAAAAGACTTTGCCTAAAATGACTTCCATGTAACATGTTTCTTGCTTTGCCTCTTCTTCTCATTAGTTATCGATTAATACTAAATATGTATAAATAACACAGTTTAATATAGATTGCGCCAGCTAAGGTTTTACATTGTTGTTGTGGCACATGAGCATCACAGTTATTATGTTGAAGACTTTTGTGACACTAGACTTGTTTTGCAGTAACTGCATGAATTCTTGCCTTTAATTAAATAAATATTAAAAATACTTTTACACCCAACACCAGTTGCGGTACAAAGGTATATTAAGAGACCAAGCTCTTATTATACAATACCGATCGATTTAGAAAATGATTGTAAGCTTGTGTGGCCTGGGCTGGGCTGGTTGTGTTTTCTTGTGTTCAAGCTCAAGCTACACAAATTTTTAAGATATTTGATGATAAAATTTGGTACTGTGACATATCTTGGAAAATGGCTCAGGTCGGAGCACTTTATCAACCACTTCTCATTCATCACTTTAGTGAGAATAACAGCATTAAGCGTAGGGTGTCTAATGGTAAACCATGTGCCACTATAGTGTTTCTACTTGTTTCTTATCAATCAAATCAATTGATTAAACAGGTGGGCAGTCGGACAGGCGGACAGATGGACAGATAAGCTTTGTGATTCTGAATCGATTAATATAATATTATAAAAAAAGGCGGGATCTATCTCGCGTGCTTCTGTTTCTATTGTACACACGCCCACAAACATAATATACCCTTGCAGCACAAGTGTTGTCGTGGAGTATAAAAATGTCGAATAAAATCTGAAATGAAATTTCTTCTTCTAGACAAAATTTCGAATTTGAAGGGAGGTAGAGAGACTAGCGAATATGATTGGATTAATTCTCGGCTCTACAAGAAGATATATAATGTAATGAAGGCTCCTGCGATGCGTATATTTGTGTTTGTTACAAATATCTAATCTAATCAATTTAATCCGTGCATATAAAAATTCAACTTTTATACTCCAATTAGACTGATTGCAAAGTTAATGTACTCGGTCCACCATGCGGTATGTGTAACATTTATTTAAATATATCCATATGATAATAATTTCTCACACATCTCACAATCATCAACTTTTCTCTTTCAACATATTCAGGAGCACTCAATAGTTCGCGTTTAAGTGCTAATTGTTAATATTAACAATAATTAAAAAAAGATTTTCGCTTTTCTTTGCCCTAAAATGTGTTTTTTTTATCCTGCTGTTGTGCTTCCACCCGTGCAACTAGGAAATGACAAATCTGTTGCAATGTCAACGCCAGCACGCTATAATCAAAATAAAAACAACAAAACCAACATTAATTCACAGCAATAGTCAAAAAGAAAAGCAAAAAAAAATGTAATGGCACATAATAGTGTGGCAGTAAGTCAGGCTTGTGTGGTGTTCGACTATAAGCAAACCTGTAAGCAAAAAAAAAAAAAAAAACATTTTATACTGTTTGTAAACTTGTAAGTCTATGCCTAAAAGCCTCTCACAAATATGTATGCATATATATATATATATATATATATATACCTTTGCAAATTCAGTTGGAATCTATGTGCTTTACGAAGAACGGCTAACAAAATCCACCACACAACTGAACAAACAAATAACATTCATACGCTGTCTTGTGCTTTAATTCAGTTGTATTTAATCCGTTCAAATGTTCGGTTGTATGATTGCTGAGCTTGGCTGTTGCGAATTGTGCTTTTATAACCGCCTATCAAGTACCAAAATATATTTCTATTAACGTGGAGTTCAAAAAAAAAAAAAAAACCAACGAGAATTAAATGAAAAAAAATTTAATAAAGGATTTAAAAAAGTTTTTAAAACGTAATAAAAAATATAAAACTTCAAAATAAAATTTTTCATTTAGTTATAACAAAAGAAAGTGAATTTCAGATTGCAACTGCTTATGGCAAACGGTTTTCATTAAATCTAGAAAAAAAAAAAAAACTTGAATAATAATAAACAAATAAATCAAAATTAGAAAAGAAAGAAAAGCTAAACAATTTTTTAAATTCGATTTTTTTTTAGTGTTGTATTTGCTTTTTTTTTGTTTTTTTTGTTTTTTTGTTTTTGAAACTGGTTGAGAAGAAACGAAACTAAAATCTATATGCAACAGTGTGTACGGTCTCTGCTGCTCTAGTCTTTAAAGAATTTTTCTCAATCAGTTGTTATTGGAGTCAGCTGGAGTCACGTTTGTTGCTATTATTATTGTTGCTATTGTTGTTGTTGTTGTTATTGAACTTTTTCGATTTTTCAGCAGTAATCCATGTGGGATTTTTGACATTAACTGTAAGTAAGCGATATATATATATACACATATACATATATATATATGCACCTCCTATGCATCGAAATTTAATTTTTAACAAAAATCTTTCTTGCCCCAAACATTATTTGCGGATTATGTCGATAATTTTGCTGACTTTTTATACCCATCGCCGGCGGATTGAGTTTGGTTAAAGGTATACATTATTGAATCGAAACGTGTTGAAACACTCAGAAGAAAGTCGTGGTATATATGTATTCTTGGTTTGTAACAAAATCTGAATCAATCTGGATACCCCTATCGTTCCATCTGTTCGCCTGTCTGCACTAACTATTAATATATCGACTTCTTATTTCTAACTTGGTCAAAGGACACGGCCAAAGTACAGTATAAACTGAGAACATCTCCCCGTAACAGTGATAAGCATACAAATTTCTATGTATGGCAATCGATGATGATCTGATAATTCTACCAGTAAGAAATGCTATTCCATGGTAACCCAATTTTTTTTGCATAAGTGTGTGGGCGTTGTAGGCGTGTCCTCTGAAAACTTTGGATCTAGAGTTCTTTTGCAAGTTTGTAAGCGATATCTTCATTGTTGCGAACGAGAGATATTTTACCTCAGATACTACTTAGTTGGGCAGAGGACAGACGGACAAACGAACGGGCGGACAACTTTACCGACGTTCTGAATTGGAAACTGGCCAAGAATTTGCCTCTATGCGTTATAAAGGTATAGAAAAAACATCTTGATATACTATAGCATTTGGTAGGCGTAGTTAATTTTTCCCTTTTTTATATAGGTACCATATATAAATATCGCGTAGAATACACACTGAAATTAATGTAGATTTATCTGCAGTTGTTTGTGGGTGATGAGCAAAAATTAATTTCTTATTCCTTTTGAAAAACTGAGGTGTTCTCAGTTCATATGGTACTATAGGCGAGTTTTTCGACCAATGTGGCCGATTTTCAATACCAACTTGCGTGCAACAATTTCCAATGTTTCTGTCAAATTTAAAGTCGTTAGTATCATTTTTGCGACCAGGAGAATGTCTAGAACAGCCATTATACAGACGGACAGACATGCTTAATCGATTCAGAATTTGATACTGATCAACCTTGCTTTGCTGATGATTATAAAAATAGAAAAAGTTAATCATGTCGGCCTAGTATTATTGTCGAAGTGTCACGAAGTGTCAATTTTTTTTTTCTCTTTAAGATATTGGTGGAGAGAGATGGTTATGAAGGATTCGTCTTGAATATAATTTTCTTGCTTATCATTTGTTTGGTGCGGTTTACAATATTACGTTTGAACCAAACAGGCTCTTCTAAGCCAATATTTTCCTTTTGTTTTTTGAAAATAATTTTAGGGAGCCTTAGATTTTATCATTAATTTATAGGCATTTAAGAATGTCTGTGAAGAAAAGTAAAAAATTTTTTCATTGGAATTTTTCCACAGAGCCATAATAACAAACAATAAGCATCACTAGCTTGTAAAACAATAAATTTTTTAACATTGAATTGCCATACCGCTGCAGCTGCACTTTACTGTAATTATAATAACAAAAATCAAATCAAATGAAATTGCCCGACAGAAGCGAAAGATTAGTCGAAAATAATTCCATTATAAGAGTTAAACATCTTATGACCGATTCGGGGTGACTAATATTGGCTATCCACCAGCTTAAGTAAATATGTTGTGTTTATGCATAACTCCATGACACAATTCTTACAAAAAGATATATTTGTTATGTATATTCCTGATATATATGCAGGGAAAGAGTGCGTTACGAAAGAAGGGGGAAAAGAAGAAGAATACTGAAAATGAAAATTTATGCCTAATTGTGCTAAAATTCTTCGCGCTATTTTGGCATCGACATAATCAAAGCTTTCACCAATTTCGACCGACAGTATGTGACTTCAAAGATCGGACATAAAAACGACGTTGACATTTTGCCCTTTTATTTATAGAATATAGAATAGTCAAGGACTCTTGTATGGGAGCAAAAATGTTAACACGTTCATCCTTTAAAAAGCAAGTAAGAACATTATAGCCGGGAAAGGTCGACCGTTAAATACCATACACTATCTTGTCTGAGACAATTCTTATTTTTGTATGAAATTTAAGCTTAGACTTTTCTGCTCTACAAAGAATCAATTTTCGTGAAAATCCGTATTAGGGTACCATTCGAAACATAGGCAAAGATGGTTCAGTTAATTTTTTTATGTGAAACCTACTATTATGATATAATTTTCATCAAGAAGCATTAAAAATTACACTTTTTTCGTTGTATGAACTTCAGTTTTCGAGAGGGGGCTAATAGGCTAAAGGCCGATGCATCGAAACTGGCAAACCGGTATAGGGTATATAATGGTCGTCGTCGCCCGACTATAATGTTGTGTTAGATTTGTTGTTATTGTTGTTGTTTTTCAAAAGCGCAAAACACCCTATTTCTGTGAAACTTTCTTAAAAAAATACATCGATGTCACGTTTCATTTGTTTATCTCACTGTTTGCAAGAAAAACTCCAAGAACAATCCTTTTTCTCTCAACTGATGGCATTAATCAAATGTTAGAATTAATTATTATTATGTTAATTATTCTTCGAAGTCGGATACAAATAAAATTTAATTAGATTTAGAATTTGTTCTATAAAAGCAATCTGTTATATGGATATGTGATATATATGTGATATGTGATGGGTGCGATGTTTCGGACTTAACTTCACATCTTCACTCCACATCTTTACTATCTCTTAAGTAATTGGTTATTAAAAAAATGGAAAAAACGTAAACTTTCTACTACTACTACTGTTAGGTGACAAAGATTCGGACAAACGGACGGAAGGACAAAGTTATCTGTAGTCAGAACCCTAAGCAAAGGAACATATAAGTATGAAGTGAATGTTTGTAGTGTATGAAGCTTGGCTTTCGGGGTGCTGGAAACGAAAGGACTTATCTAGTATAGCATCAACTCTCTGTCCGTTGGAGTCATTTTAAACGCTTTTATGCTTCTTTACTCTACTTTGCAAAACCAGTGTCTACTATAAAAATTACAAAAAAAAAAATTAAATGCTATCAGGAAATCCGCGCGAAATACAAGTATATATACATACAAGTACATCAAAATTACAAAAGCTTTGTTTTAGCGCTTAATAGGCGAACGTGTCACTGGCACCTTCATAGAAAGTTTCTCTCATAATACGTAATACGTACGTCTTCAATAAGTTTACACAGTCACATATATGTACCATCTATATGCCTTACTACACGCACTAATGGATGGGAGGGGAAAGGACATGAATTAAATTTATACTGAATATTTGATATTTAGGTACATAGATCCTAAATAGATTTTTGTCAATCGGCCCTTAATAAAAAACTATTTAACGAATGTAGCTTTCCGAAGGATGTATGTTCATTTTGTTAAAATGTTTGCAACACTCGCAAGGCAGCTTTTCAGAGACTCCGCGAAGTATATATATTCTCGATTAGTATCAAATTCTGAATCGATTCAAGCACGTTTGCCTCCTGTCTGTCGCTCTGTCTGTGTAATGTCCGTTCTAAATATTCTCCTGGCCGCAAAATTGAAACTCTCGACTTCAATTTTGGCAGAAATATTGAAACTTCTTGTACGCAAGTTGATATTGAAAATGAAGTGCATCGGTCGAAAAACACGCTTATATCACGCCACGGATTTTTGCTCATTGCTCATAAATTACTTATGCGAAAAAGGGAAAAACGCCTACCAAATATTGTAATATATAAAAATGTAATTTTTTTCAATACCTTTATAACGCACAGAAGCGTGCTTCAAAACCCTCAATAAGTATCTGAATTCACCTAAGCAAGCCCGTCTGTCCGTCTGCCCAACTCTATGGTGAACATTCTCGCATTCGCAAAAATAATGATATCGCCTAAAAATTTGAAAATGACCTGAACCTGCTGAATGGACCAGGAACATATAAATTTCCACTTTTATTCTGAATATAGAAAAAATCAGCTGCACCCACCCAATATTTGGTTCTTTCCTCTTTTTTTAAGATCACGGTGCTAGGTATAAAATATTCAGTCACGAGCGAATATAATTTTCTTATTGGTTTTTGTTTGAATCCATTCTAACCAATCATGCATTTTCTATAGTTATCGCTTCACAGGTGTGTGTGTGTGTATTGCCACTAATTAATTTACATAATCACTTAATAACTAACAAAACGTACGCTTTGACTATTAAAAGCCTTGCACGCTTGCCTTTTTTGATTAAACGTAACTGACGAGGTCCAAGGATGATGGGGTTCATGTAGGGATGGAATTGGAATATTTAGAAAAAGTTCGGTTTTTTTTTTTCTTTCGCTGTGGCCCCAAACATTGAGACAGAGGCAATTTTTCCCTATTATAACGTGTTTCCTGCGCGCTCACTTACGAGAGATTTATCTTGTCTCTATTGTATAAACAAACTTTGTTATTGTTATAACTTAAAGCAAATTCGATATAAGTCAGTGGTGGATAGGCCAGCATGCATTAACCTGTCTTAACTAAAACTGAAGTAACAGACATTTTGACGTGAGAGTAACAGCTGTTTGAAATCAATGATAAATAAGATAATTTTTTGCTTTGAAGTAAATAATTTCAAATTATACGCTTTCAGCTACACTTGAAAGCGATGCATAAGTACACTTTATTCAAAGCACTCTGCAGGATGTTAAAGAATAAGAGAAGATAATCTTAAGTATATCAATACCTTACAATGCTAATAGGAAAAGGATTTATTAAATTTGCATGGATATATGCGACACGTAGAAAGTTGGCAACGGTCGACCGTTTATATTATATACCGATTATTGATTTAGAAAATGATTCTAAGCTTGTCTGTCCATTTGCATGCTTTTTGTTTTTTTGTGCTCAATCTACAGGTCGCAGCTTTCGAGAAAGCTTTAGAAAGAAATATGACACAATGAAGTGTTGTGGCCCAACGCCAAAAGATTTTAAAAAGTGCTTCGGATTGGATTACTTTTTCGGTCATTACCCAATAGAATCACTTAAATAGCTTTATTAAGCAAAGTGATCTGGGGTATGTAATATTCGGCCTTACCGTACTATATATAGCAGTTCTACTTGTTCGTAATTGCTTAATTTGCGACTTCGTGGGTGGGTGGACGTACGTGCTCGTTACTTAGTTTAAAAGCATTTAGCTTAAAAATATCCTGTTCGCTAATGTCTTTATTACATTAAACGAAATACAAGGTTATGTTCGATGTTCCGCAAAGGCTTAATATTTTTTATTTGTCGATTTCAATCTCCAAAATGCATCTTACTTTGTTCATTTCGATCAAATCCAAAAACTTATAATTTATTCGTATCCGCACTTGGCGACAATTAATTATCCCGGGGCACTTAAATAATTTAGATTTGAAATTTCGTTTCTTTTCACTTCAAATATTTCATTACTCTTTGTACTCAGTCATATTCATTAATAATTTATGATATTAGTTAGTGTAGTGGCAGAGGAATCTCCTAAAATCATATCCATATAGATGAGTTATACACTTCAGTTAAATTGTTTTGGTTAAGAAAAAAAAATGAAAATAAAAATAAAAATAAAAAAAAATCATAACAAATTTTTTAATCAAGCTTCTAGTGAAAGTTTTATAGTAAAACTCATACACACACATGCGTTTACTTATTGCACGTCGTATAAATGCTTGAAATTACTAAAAAAAAGAAAAATTCTTGTAACAAGATTTATACTTGCGCACATAAATATACGCACACATACACATACATATCCATACACACAGAAGCACATGTACGGAATTTCACCTAAGAAGCAAATCGAGTATATTTCTCCTTTTTCGTTAGAACTGGTCTGCTGCGACAGGGGACAACAGACATATCATCATATCATGTAAAACATAAACAAGGAAATATTAATACACATATATATATATATATATATATATATATATATGCACATATATGCACGATAGATGATGCTCACAAGTTAGTAAGTGCGCAAAGCTAAGCATCTTCAGTTAATAATGATGATGATAATCATTATCATGTTTAAAAAACGTCATCAGCAGTTAACAATTAGGCATCTATTCCTTCTCTTCTCCTCTTTCTTTTAAGTGCATTTAAATTTTTACTTTACTTTTAACTTAAACAACAACTGTAAACAACTTAACTGTAGTTGGCCTTCTTTGCTTATGTGGAGCAATTAATATGAATTTAAAAACTCTTTACACTACGCACTATCAGGAATACAGATAAACGTTTTCAAGACATTCTTAGAAAAAAAAAAAAAAAAAAAAAGAAATATAAAAAAAAATAACCGACAGCGTTGCTCTCTTTCCGCATACTCAACCATTTACCAAATGATGCAATAATGAAATGATGTCAAACTGGTCAGCGAAGCAGAAAAAAGAAGGAAACAAAAATCCAAACTGGTCATCATATGGTGAATTCGTTGGTTGAATATAAGAGAGGGAAAAACTTGAATCTTCTAATAAATCTAATAGAAAAGTTGCTTAAACAAACGAAACACCATCGCCAAGTTCTGCATTTGTAACCAGACATCTTTTTGTTGTTATCGTTATCCTCGATGATACAAATATCAGCGAATGTACTAATTTTTATCGAAGCACTAACATAAAAATCGCCTTCCAGTGACATTTATTATCCATTTAATTTATTTATGATATTTCAATTGGATCGTCATTTGAAACATACTCCAGTCATTATTAGTGAACGCATCATATATGACTTTTACGACTTTAGAAATTATCCGGGACTTTGTGTTTACTTGCAATAGAAATGTTATAGTTTTTTTAGTTTTTTTTTTCCTTGGCATAGAATATTTGAATAACACCTTTTTCAGTCTTTTGCCTATCAAAACTCATTTGTCCATTACTGTCCTTTTGTGACGTTTTCTTCTTTTTCTCTTCTTTCAAAATAATAAAAGAGGCCTCAATCGCTTCGCAGAGACTCTGTTACGCCACTGTACGTAGCTGACACCTATTGCAGTTGCTTGTCTACGCATTTTATGTCTCAGGACCTGCTGACTGAGCTAACTGAGAAGTCGCATCAAATGCGATTCTCTTATATTTTTTTGATATCATAAGCCCGACCTAATAACTGGGAGCGATCTTTCGGCAGGCATAATAATGGCAGTTATTGGGGGGCTATTGTTTCCAAGTCACGTAAAAAGCACTTAACACATTACGTACTACTAACGGTTGCAAGGAAAGTTCCTCTGGCGCGGGATAAAACTTGATGGATGGTTGAAATTATCAAGAATTTCCTGTTGCTGTTGGTTTTCCACGTTTCGAGCAGAACTTTTCCTTTATAAGTAGAATCTGATTTTCACATTGCATAGATGTTTCGCTAAATTAGCATAAATATTGTGCCTTTTATTAAGATATGCTGCCAAGACATCAAATTACTGCCATTTCCTGAATATATTTTGAAGTTACGGATATAATGAATCCGTCTTGGATTCACATACCGTTCTATAGAAAAATTCATATTTAATTAGTTTCATGGGATTATATACGCGGAATATCAGTCGATCACGCCATGGAATCACTCCCTCATCTAACGATAAGTCCTGAGTGAGTGAATGAGTGTAGACCTTACTTGAAATGAAAATTAGCGGTTAACCGATATTATGTATGCGGACGGGCATCGCTTAAAGTTTAACGGAATGCACAAATACATGCACACGGTAGGATGTGATAAGATGTTAAGCACTCAGCACTGATCAGATATGGTGAGATGTTTACCACATAAAACTCAATAAAAAACGGACGAATGGCGAGGAGAACAAACGAAGGGCATGGCCAAATTGTTTGAATGTTTGTGAAAGTAAGTAAGAAAAGTGTCGCCTTAGAGAGAGAAATAACGCACTTAATATACGCTTTTCTTTAAGTAGCGATTATCATAAAAGACTTAAGCAACAAACTTGCCATTTGTTAAAATTCTCATATTCGTGCTAAGGCAGAGAGATTTGTTGTCTTAACTATCTGCTAAGATGCATAATGTTTTCTTAAGTTTTTCTTTTATTTCAGTCGAAGGGTGAAAAACAATAAATCTATGAAAAATGGTATACCTTTGAAGAATGAGAGTAATGTAAACATTCGTGAAGGGCGGCACAATCAATTCAACGCTTCTTTAACATTTTTCGATGTCTTTTTTTGCAAAACTATTTGTCAAGACCAAGCTTCAAATTCTGCAAAGATCCTTCTCCCTGCAAAATTGCGCGCAGAAGTTGCAATAGCAACTGGGAGCCGCATCTTGGATTCCGATTGATGTAATCTTGCTGCTTGTAAGCATTGACTTATGACTCAGTTGGTTTCATCCTATCGTTCCTATTATCATTTTGACAAACAACTTTCTCACGAGCTTTCACACTGAGCTTCTTAAAGCCATTAGGATTAGGTCAAGTATCTTCTGAAAGTTTACTTCCCGATTATCGCGAATAATTTTTCGAATATTCTTAATCCCTTTTCTGGTGCAAGCACTTCTTTTGAGCGTGTCTTGTATTCCATAACGCCACAACGGTATCCGTATAGTGAGCTCTAAAATCACTAAACGACGGAGAATAATTGGCCTGAACTCGAATGGTAGTTTTTCTTATCAACAAACCAATGTTCGTTTATCAATAAACGAAACTCAGATTTTTTAATTATTTTGCAAAGAACGAAAGTAGCGGAACCGCTTGAACCGCTGTTACCCATAAACCAAATAATCGAAAGAATTTACAATTTCGATTTTTACGTTCATTGGCGCTTGGGACTTCTTGCAGATAACACAGATTTTTTGTTAGAGGAGACATCCTCGTCCCAATCTAAAAAATTAATTGCCGTTGTTTTTGATCAAATGCTGACACCGGTTTTTCTTATATTCATATACAGCTTCACTGCTAAATTGGTGCTCCCGGGAACATGTTTATTTTATTGCCAAGAAAACTATCTCTTTAAGAAAACAAAACGGCCAAGGCCAACGTTTAGATACCCTACACCACTTCGCTTAGTTAATAGTCCACGAAAGACTGCAAGCTCCTATGTATGTTGCAATCTAAAATATAAGTCTATGTGATCCAAACCTGCAATGGTTGATTCAGTAAAGACAAATTAGACCCTTTTGGCGTTTTGAAGCCTTTCTATTCATTGGAAATGAATCTAAGGGTTGGAACCAAATAAATACACCTACGTGGTCCAAATTCAGTAAGATCCATTTGTATATCATTTTATTATTATTATGAATGAATTTTCATCGAAAAGTATTGAAAATTAGGACGATTTTACCATACGAAGATTCAGCTTCTGTAGGAACGGAATTCAAAAAATTACCCCATCCGATCCAAAGTTTTACACTCATTGCCGAATGCCGAAATATAATAATATTGCTAAGCGATTTTGTTCGTGCAATTCTAAAAATTACCAAATTTTTTCTCATATCATCGGCTTATTAAAATAGGGTCTTATATGGGGAGTAGTCGAAAAATTGATCTGGTCCAAATCGTATAGACTAGCTTAAAATCAGAATCATTTTCCTAATAGATCGGTATAATAATGAAGGGCGGGTTTATCTTAAGTTTTTCTGGGTGTTACAATCGTCCGCACCCACTTACATATATACCCTATACCGCAAATGGTGTAGAGTAGAACATTGATGATCTTAGGATAAGCATGATGACCTAAATGCGACTACAGTTCACCTTAGCTACGCTAAGTCTCCCAAGAACGTAGCAAGGAAAATGTTTTACTCGCAGCGGGCATAGGTTAGGGTAACGCATCACTATATTTTAATATTACATAAAGACTTCTTGGAGATGCTATAACCCGTGGCAGCAATGAACAATTTTTTGTCTTGATAAATGATGCAGGTAACTACCATTTGTTCCAAAATTGCTTGCTTTAATTCGTTTGCAGAAATTTCTCCTTAACTAAAATACCAAACAAATGTTTAACATTATCTTAATCCAGAAACTTATACATACATATACACATATATACACATATACATATATACATATATATATATACATATACGCGTGTATATATATATGCGCGTGTGTTTGAGTCTGTGTATTTCTATGTTCATTGTCATTTTGACGTTTGATTGAGTAAAAGTACATTATGCTAACAAACACAATGTTAGCAACCGAGAAAAGCAAAGAGTAAATGCAGTAATGTATAACAGTAATGTTATACAGCATAGTGCAAGAAATGCATAAAGCCAAGCCATACGATTATATAAATGCATGTTAGTTCAAATAAAAAACTTTTCATCAATAGGACTCTTATCAAATATTTACAAACCATTGCAATTTCCACCGGACGGGCTTCATAAGGTGTTAATTGCTTTTTGATTGGCATGCGTAACGAAATCGAAATACTCAAGGCCCGGCCTATAATCCTCAATGTTGAGGAAGCTCGATCGTAATTTCAACATATTACCCGATGGTAATAAAAAAAACATACTTTCTTGACAGCTCGAAACTGCCTACTCGTTACAGCAAGTCAATAATCCTCAAATGTCGGGTTTACTCGATAGCGACAACATATGAATCGGCTCCAAGTTTGTCTGAGTACCAGTTTGTCAGCTAAAATCTCAATAACGTTTTAGAAATGTCAAAGAGATTTTCGGTTGCCATGTTCTTTTGTCAATCGCTTGCAAGATAGCGGCTAGAACTGTATACAACTTATTACTTGGCTATTTTTTAACGCCTGCTGAAATTACAGAATATAACATTTTACATTAAAATTATAGATAACATGCTATGTTAGCGTAAGCATGCTGTTGACACCTCTGTAACGTAACAAACCTGCACAGGCAAAATTATATTGCGTTATGTTAGCTATTAGTATAACGTAACACACACACACACACACACACACACCCAATTAACACAACACCACCGTAAAACGATATACTTAGCATAACATGTGTAACGTGGAACGATAAGTTAAATAATTAACTTAAGGAAATAAATTTTTAGAAATTCGAACAAAAAATGCTAGAGATATATAATCTGCGTGTTTAACGAATCGCATCCATCTATGACTTGATGTAAATAATTTTTCAACTTTTTAATTTGACAAAAGTGAAAATCCTCCAAAATGGCTTTATCATAATTTCGAGAAGTGGACAGACGGGCAGACATCGCTCAAATTAATCTACGTTTCATGCTACATCATCTACATAGTAAGATCCTCGTATACGTATATCCATATATAATAAATCTAGTAACGCACTATTATAGATATAAAAAGTTATTAGCATGCGTTTAAAATGATAGTTGACACCTATTGTTGCACGTTCGGCGAAATTCTTGCTGGTAGTTGTAGTAGTAGTAGTAGTAGTAGTAGTAGTAGTAGTAGTAGTAGTAGTAGTAGTAGTAGTAGTAGATGAACCAGTCTTTTATAATCGTATGGAAAATGAAAACTAAGCACGCACAGACAAGAATCTGATATGTATTTATATTTTCTTTTTCTTCTTTTTTTTTTTTTTGTATTAATTTTCATTTTAAATTCACTTGAAAAAGGCGTCAGACAGTTAAACAAGTCTGTGGTACCATTACAGTAAGTGCTATAAGTGCGCTTTAAATTTTAATCGTTTTCATTAAAAAAAATAAAACGGAAAATATAATCTCGAACACGACAGAGTCAGTTACAACCGACTATATAAATACCTTTGGATAGCAGCTCAATCAATGCTCAATTACTTTCATGCACAAACACAAATAAAAAATTTAGTTTCTTTAGAAATAAACGAATATTTTCATTTATTTATTTCCATTGCGGCGTGGAAAGCGCCAACGATGAGTTCATATTGAATTCTTGCACTACCAATCGTCCTGAATGTCAGAACGGATTTATTTACGTCTCTTTGCCTTTGAAAATTTCTATAAAATTTAAACGCCAGAAAAGACAAATAAAAATACGAACAATGGGACACAGCCCACCATTAAATATCCTACATCACGTCGCTTAATACAGGTTCTCATACTTCGAAATATATATATTAAGAAAAAGAAGGTTGAGCACAAGAAAACAAGATGGACAGACGGCTAAACAAGTATAGACCATTTCGGAAAATGATCCTGATCCGATTGGTATAATAAAAGCTGGGTCTACCACAAACGCTTCAAGTTATTGCAAGAATGTATATCCTCGTTTCACTTGCGGTGGGGGGAAGGGGACGAGGGGAATATAAAAGCTGACAGTTTTTCCCTTTTTCGTAAAAAATCTTCAGAGCTCTTATTTCATAGAGCTTCAAATTGGATTTAATAAAAACCCATGTGATGATTTGACAAAGAAGTCGGACATAATTGTAAAGAAAACGACATAGAGATGGAAGCATACGTAAAAGTTGTTTCTTATTTAGCACAAATGCAAATACAAAGTTTTCCTATATTCATAAGATGTATGTACGTATTTGGGACGAAGTACGATCGATATATCGAATGAAGGAAGAGATGTTCGCGTTTTTTATCTTAACAATCCATATTATAAAGCAGTTAGTCGTAGGGCTGTTCTCTACCCTTTGCAAATCATGGGCCGAAGGGGATCATAGGTAGGATAGAATACAGAATTGCCCAGGACTTAGTATCTGCCCTATCGGTAAATAGGTCTCGTCCGTCTATTTGTTCCTATAAAGGTAAGGTACATGTATTTCTTTTAGAGGTAACCGTCCGTGGAGTGTCCGTGAGATAAAAAAAATTTTATAGAACGAACTCAACTTTAACTAAGAGAAGAAAACCGTACCATAGGTCTCTTGGCGGAATATGTTTTTATAGTTCTTCAATTAAAATGAACAATCAGTACTGATTGCCTGTGAAAGAGAAATAGACACACATACGGCATAGACAGCGCACTATTGCACGTAAATCTAGTAATAATTGTCTCCAGAGCACAAATTTTATACCTATACATATACAAGTCTGTCTATAACTACAATGGATTAAATGTTAGAGCTTATAGTAACTAGATAAGAGAAGATCTATAGTTTGTATTGCAAAGGCAACGATGAATCTAATGAATGTAACTGGCATCCTAAGGTGTTTTGTTTGAAGAAAAGCGAAGAATAGAAGTGAGACACGCACTTTTTCTAATACCATTTAAAATGTGTGACAACGGACGCTTATTATTTCGTTTGTATATGTGCGAACATATGTACATCTACCTAATATATAAACGGAATGTTTTATAGCACGTATAAAAACGCTTCAACAAACAAAACTGTATGGAGAATACAATGTCTACACATGCATGTATTGCACATGCAATGAATGCTTCATTAAACAAAAGTTTTCCTTTTCACTTAAACTGACACTTTTAGGGTAATTGTAAATCTCTTAACAGATAAATGCATAAAGGATTTGGGTCATTGATAATACTTGAATTTTCATAAATATATCATAATTATTAAATTACTTGCATACAGTAGGAAAACTTGAATATTTTTGCATAGTTTTTCTTCTCTTTCCTTTGTATAGTCTGCATCAGCTGTGGCGCAACGCGAGATTAAGTTAGGGCGAATATATGCAACACACGGAAGGACTTGAGTTAAATTCTACTTTTTACTATGCCGAACGAATCGAGATGATTTGCTGAATCGGTCGAAGCTTGTCTATCCGTTTGTCTGTCTATCTGTCCGTGTTGCCTTGTTCTGCTCAATCAACTAATCCCAGGCATTTTTTGGCCCACTGCTCCTTCCACCTTTTCGACCACTTCCCATATAACACCGTACTTTGAAACGTCCTTCCTTATATAAATAGTTGTATTAAGCAAAATGGTGTAGAGTATAGAGTATTTGAACGTGGACCGTGTCCCATTATGGTGTTTTTGTTTGTTTACTTAAATTTTTCATACAGAATACTTTTTATAGGCAAAAGTGAAATGTTTTCATTTTCGTCTTTCTTCGTTATTTATTTATAGAAAATTATATAAAATTTATTACATAACCTTAAAAACGTGCTTTGCTAGAATTTTTAAATAAATTTCAAAAAAAAAAAAAAAAAAAATTTATGTTAATTCGTGTCAATCGATAACATGTGAAATTGACACATTAGCTCTTCCTATTGAAAGTCATAAATGATTGCGGCGATATTCAGTGACATTAACTTGATCGAAACGTTTAAAGCTCCGAAAAAAGAAACAAAAATAACGAAATATTATTATTCAAGTGCGGTCGGTATTCAAGTTGAACGTGCATTAAAACTTTCTATGACGTTAAGGTACTCGAATGAATTTATAATTTAAAGTAAGCTGTTGTTCATTCATTTGCTTGAATTCATTTATTTTGCTTGTCGTCACAAGCAATATATAAAATTTATTTATTAATAAATAAAACTAAAGTCTATCGCGTTTCGATGTTTGCAAACATTTGTATAATGATTTTTTTTTTTTTTTTTTATAAAAAATATATAACTTCTTGAAACTAAATGTAAGTGAAATTTTTTTTTGGATTTTTTCAACTTTAGTTTAATTTGTTTTTGTTTTTTCCGTTATCGCCTTTAATATGAAGAATTCAGCGGAAAATCTTTGAAAAAATCTCTCTCTTTCGCTACAACTTTTTCCCCATTCGCCTTTCTTCCCCCGCCGCCTCGGCACCACCTCCACCAACACTCTGTCTCTCTCTTCCTTCCTCTCTCTCTCTCTCTCTCTCTCTCTCTCTCTATCTATCTTTCTATCTCCCTCTCTCTTATCCCCTCCTATTTTATGTATATGTATTGACATACAAATACACAGACACACGCATACATACATATATACATACACACATCTATTTGCATGCATCACACTATCTCGAAATCAATTATAATTTTCTATATTTTATAACCACTAGATACTGATGTAATTGTTTGATTATGTTAACAAAATTTTCTAATGGCCTTAATACACCAAATAATAATAAGAAACGATTAAGGAAACTGTAATGTTTAAGTGAATGCGTATCTTAATTACCGTCGGTCTACATGTCATGTGATCTAAACAATAATGAGTCCATTAATAAGCACAACCGTTAATATCACTTGAGTATCAATTCAACAAATAAAATGAATGCAAGGATTTTCATTAGACGGACGACCCTCGAAACGCACTTCAATCTTCTACTTTACCTACGTTCGGCCGTTTTTCTCATAAACATTTGGGTCATACTTTTAATCAACAGATCCGTATATCAGGGAAGTCTCTTCTCAAGTTTAGTTTTGAGTTAAGAAAACCAACCGTACCTAGAAAGACGACGAAGAAGCGGAATGTCGCAATATTTCCCTTGTCGAAATATTTACTTCGTAGTTTGGGTGTCTTGCTTGCAATGAGTGACACGGTACTTTGCCTTTCGGAGTCTGAAACTTCTGCTGCTCACATTTCTACATCTGGGCTTTTTCTGCGCCTTGCCCGTCTACGCCACACATTTCTACGCTTTGCACTTCTGCATTTCTACGTCTTGCATTTCTCCGAGTCACATATTATACACAATGAACACCAGTTACACCAGTTGAAATTCGTACATAATACCTTATTTGCCGGTAGTGAACATTAAATTACTTAGATTGAAAGTAAATTCTGAACGAAAAAGAAAAAAAAACAAAAATTCGTTCGTCTTCAATAATTTGACTTGATTGAAATGTGAAGTGAAGCCAAACAACACGCAAAACATGATCGTAACTGAAGGAATTAACAACAATTTCAATCATGACCGCACCTTCTTTGAGGAATATCCTAAAGAGATACCCAAATTCTTAGCGTAAATTTGTGAAGCAAGATGTCTGTCAAGTATATGGCGAAGCATTTGGAAGCTTTAATACATAAAGCTTTAGATTTGGTCAATATTAATAATGAGTACGTAATTCAGAGCGAGGAGGATCTTAGCAATGTACAGTCGATACTACAGTTTTTGTTGACATCCGTCTCTACAGCATGCAATGCGTTCTTTTTTGCTTTTATTTCTTGACATTGAGATTAAAATTTTACATGGGATAAGAAAATCAATGGAACTTTATCTGTTGGTAGGGGGTATAAGAGAATGTAAAATATTATGCTAGAACATCAAATTGTGCGCAACTAATCTAATATTAAAGAAAAAAAAGTGGAGAGCTTCGCAAATCTCAATGACGCCAATAAAAATGTTACATGTTCGGAAGAACTCAATGCAAACTTGACTTACTTATCAAACGACTATTCGCGGCAGAATGCACAAAAGAAAAAACGCGAAAGGAGTTTTCATTGTCTTTCACATTCAACGGAAAATGAAAAATTAGTTTAAAACAACAACAAGAAGCAACAGTGACAGCGACAGCAACAGCAACAACAATAATAATAAGCATTAAAACAGTTATTTAATACAGGCACTATTGTAAGATAAAGCGATCTTTTAAGGCACTAACTAGTTTTTGAATAAAACGAAATAATGAGTTTTGTAAAAAAAAAAAAACCACTTCAAAAAAAGAACAAGCAAAGAGTCATTAAATAGAATGTACAACGTATTAATGGTTAAATGATTAAATACCAAACGCAACGCAGTGCAACGCAACGCGTCTTGCACGTTCAAGTTGGTTGCCATAATTTTCTCGTATAGAGGATACTTATGCTTATGCTTAAAATTGTTTGTTGTATTTTTCTCAAGTTAGTTAAGTTAATTTCGACCATCGTTTGCCCGGTAACTTTCTAACTTTTGCAAATTTTAAACGATTTCAATGCCATTTCAGTTGAAAGGTTATTCAAATTGTTATGTCCCCTATGGTGTAGACATACATACGCCCACTCTTTACATGAAATTCTTTAAATTCACATCAAAAAATATGTATAAAGCGTAATTATGAAGAAATTTCATTGAGGTCAAGGGTCGCGTAAATGTTTCTAAACATAAAAAAGTAGATCGAACGACTAACAGCGACAATGACAAAGATGACTTCGACTACGCAGTTTTTTTCCTGAAATTTCATTGAATTTTTATAATTAATACATAAAGTGCGTAGTAAGAAGATGGAAATGCGACAAGAAAACTAAATTCTCGTCAGAATTATTTTCGTCAATGTGAGTAGAGGCTGTATTAAAAGTTTGTCCGCTTAATCCTGTAGACGAGACAAAGAATTCATTATATCCTTATAACCATTTGCGGCACAGGGTATATTAAATCTGTGCGGTTGTATGTAACACGCAGAAAGGCTTAAAATAGACCCGTCTTTTATGACACCGATTGATTCAGAAAATGATTCTGATGTCTGTCTATCTGTCTGTCTATCCGTCCAATGTCTATCCATGTAGTTTTTGTATTCATTTTTATTCATATTTTGTATAATTTTGTTGTGGATCATCACACATTTTATGGTAAGTGCATTAAAATTTTACGATATAGAAAATATAAGCATCGAAACTAAAATTTGTTAAACGAATGAAAATTTAAAAACACTTATGATTAATATGACAAATAGAAACATTGTAAGTGAGCAAGGCCGACCTTAAAATACCCTTCGCCACTTCGTCAAGTACAATTCTTCACTTATTTTCGCGATAAAATACCAAAATTTAAATCATTTTCATAGGAGCCCCCATGTGTGGTATCGAGCTATGAAAATAGACCTACATGGTCCAAATTTGGTGCAGTTGATTTCTATGTCAAATTACTATTATATAGAACAAGTTTCACCATGAACTATTACAAATTACATCGTTTTGACGTAGAAAGGTCAACTTTTCGTAGGATGGGAAGGGCTATTAAAAGTTGACCCATCCGATGCAAATCGGTTTGAAATGGTGAAATGCTATTGATAAGCCGAGAATTTTTGCATATTGTAATTTTTACTGATATAACGACTTCTTCAAAATAAGTCACTATAAGACGAATGCTCGTAAAAGTTGTCTGATCCAATCCATTTTCAATAGGATTCCTCTTGGGGGCAGAAATCGTTAGTTTACCAAATTTTGTCAAAATGTCTCAAAAACTACGCCTTCAAGTTGAGCACAAAATAGGACACGGACAGTCACCAGAGGGACAGACAAGCTTAATTCGCTTCACAAAATGATTCTCTATCGTCACCCTATTGGGTGTTGCACGCATCCAATTAAACTTAACATATTCCATATCATAAGTAGTATATGGTATGACTATATCGACTTATTGTTTTCCTAAAATATAATTCGGAAGTGGGCTACAGAATCGAGAATTTCGGGAATGCCCATAAACAAGAGGATCTCATTTCGAAATTGCAAACAGAAATTTGGAGGCAATCGAATGAAAGTTAAGGAAGAGAGACAGCGGTCTCAAGAACAATTTTAATGTTGAGGACATTTTTGTTTTCGGCCATGCCTTGACCACGCAATTGATTTATTGGTTTTCAATATTTCTACGGACGGGTCAGGATTGGGTTTGAAATATTGTATTCACAATCAGTTTTGCTTTTTGCTTTTGCCCAACTGACTATTGACTGTTCGGTCCATATGTCAAAAATTCTTTTTTATCGCCCTACCCAGCTCCGCTGCTCTCTTCCCCACACTAATCATCTTTGAATATTAAAGGAATTTTTCAAGTGATTAAAAGATATTACCTCTCAAGCATCCGAATTTATAGGAAATCGGATCTTTGTATATATATATATATATATATATCCGCAATTGGAAGCCAATAACCGGAATTAGATAAATGAGAAAATTACGTTTGCCTTTAGGCATATCTTAGCCACGAATGCGAATAATGTCTTTAATGAGTTTTTACATTCACCGCAGTATGAGGAGAAAAATAGTTTTTGCATATACATATATTATGTAAGAGAAAAATTTGATTTTCTAAAAAATACCACGAACCTAATGGGCCTAACGAACCTAAATAGAGGGATGGTAATGGCCTAAGGTCGCCTAGTATGCGCGATTTATGGAAAAATATAGCTTTAAAAGTTCGATCGAGTTTTCATCGATATTTTCTCACTTTGTCCAAATTTCTTAAGTATTTCATTTCTTCTCTTTGCGTGCTTCCTTTTAGCATCAAAACTTTCTAAAACATGTCTGCATCGTGGCTATGCTTAGAAAAAACCTCAAAATTAGCTTTATACCTGATCGTCTTCGCACTGTTTGCCACACAGTGCGTATGCTTTACAAATGCGGCAGCCACATCTCCAGCTATACCCGAGTCGAGGGCACACATCAATAGCTTGACAGATGAAATTCAGCATAGAGAGTTCGATAATTCGAATTCACAGCAGCCGCATTCGCGAAGAAAACGTTTAATATGGATAACGGACGATGGACGTTTGGCACTGCCGCCAGGCACATCATTAACATTTACACCAACCATTGCTTTGCCGCTAGTTCGACATCCACCCGAGGGCTTCTTTTCCAATTTAACCATCAGTTTTCCCGTAACAAGTACGTAACGTTAGAGGCGGCCAACGGAGGCTAAGCGAATTCTTATAAGAAAATAATTGATTTTATTTTTATTGATATTATTTTTCAGTTGATTTTGATAAATTAGGTCTGACAGACAATCAAAATCCGTTGGGTGACTTGCCGCCAATATTCGCCCGTTCGTTTGGTCATACGGCTGGTGTTATGTTAAGCGATTATATGACTAAATATTTACATTTTAAACGGAAACGCGATTTAAGTGAACAAAATTCAATTGAAAATTCAAAAAAATATTTCAATGATAACGAGCAAGTGGGCGACAAACCGGAAGAAACTACAAAATTTCCGCAACTACCGGAACGTTTCAAGCATGTTTTCCACGGTGGCGAAAGGTTAATAGAATTTCTTTGCAAAATTTTTAAATTTTTTTAAATTTCTCTTTCTCTCTCTCTCTCTCTCTCTCTCACTGTCTCTCCCTCTCTTTACGCAAACAAAATTTCAGAATAATATTATACGGTGTAGTTGAAAACTTTCTATCAACATTCGGTTTGAACGGCAAGGCTTGTTTGTTGCGCACTATATGTGAGATCCATTCACGCCCGTTGGATCATTTTGGTGTCTTCGGAGAAATGATTAAACTTTTTCTTACGTAAGTCAACTTCGTTAAAAGCGAGACAAACATGTAATTTAACCCACTGAGTATAAATTATAGGGTAACGAAGTCACCATTTTCCGATCTAATACCGGAATATGTTAAAGCTCAGGAAATTGGTCAGGGTCTAATAGCACCAGCTGAATGTTTTCCCTATTACAAAAACTGCCCAAAGAGTATATTTAAGGCCATTCAAAATCATAAATATAGGTAACGTATACATTCCTTATATATATATATAGAGGCGGTACTAAAAATTTCTAGCTTAAAAAAGATAAAAAAATTAATTTTTTTTTTTAACTTTATTGCGTGCATTTACTTTTTCAAAATATTCGTCATTTAAACGAAACGAAAACATTTTTCCACGAATTGAAAACACTTCTTAAAATCGTTTACTTTTTTTTTGTTACATCATTTGAGAATACTTTGGAAAACAATATTCAATGCGATATTCAAGCGATTACTTTTGCTAAGTTAAACCGTATTTCTCCTTAACACACTATATGAGAATCGGTTCAAAATAAATTTCATTTTTTTATTTCATTTCAAATTCAAAAAATGAATTGTAACAGATGCCTTGCAACAAAATCATCGTCTCTGGAAGCTTTTTGCTTATTTATATAGCGATCCTAGAGGACAGGATACGGTTTAGACCTCATTTAAGTTTTGATATATTCAAAATCAGAAGATAAGCATAAAAAGAGTAAAAATCAATTTATGATTTGATGAATTTTTTTATTTCATCATTCTCTTCAAAGTAAATGTTACGGAATGAATTCATTCATAATTACCGAAAGCCTAGTAATTTAAGAGATTCCCCTCTAAATTATTTCTTCAATATTGTGTAGTTTTTGTGGAAGTTTTTTCCGAGTTTCGACGCATGAGTCACATTAACTACATTGAGATAAAAACGAGTAAAAACATCAATAAATATTTTATACCACACTATAGTTATTCATACGACGGCTTTTCGAAATGTGGCTTCATAGGGGAAGTGGTCGAAAAAGCGGTTCACTTGCCTTCGTCCTTGAACAAAGAAAGCAGAAGAAGAAGTCGGTTTGTTAAATTTCATCAAATTATCTCAAAAATTGTCTCGTATAGGTTGAACATAAGAATACAAGAAGGACAGACGGACCGACAAGTTTACATCGATTCAGAAAGTGATTGAGATTATATAATTATAGTATCACAAACAGGTGGGCCCATCTCAAGTCCTTTTAGATGTGGCATACATTCACACAAACTACATACACTATACTCTTGTGCCACATGAAATATCATTAGGATATAATGAGCCCTAATAATATTTCGACATTAATTTCGAAAATCTATTAATTCGTTATTTTGTACAATTGCTTACAAACCGCTGCCAAATTATATAAAAACTTTACACCAAACCTATGTATTCGTAATAAGACGAATATATCGAGTAACTTAACATTCGTTTTCTCTTGTAGTCTAACGCTAAGCCAATAGTGGGTATTCGGCGACTGATCCTAAAACAAAAATCTGAATATTAATTGCCTGTCTTTCTTTTGGGCAAACGTTTGTTGTTGTCAGCTAAGCACAGATATACTTAGAAGCTTTCAAGAAGCTAACGATGATTTTTTTGTAGCCGACACGACACCACTTGGGATATAAGAGTATATTAAATTAATGCCGATGTAAGCATCCACGCTTCATTATACCTTATAATAAAGTTTCTTAATCGATCTAAGCTTGTCTGTCCGTCGGTCAATCTCGTTTTTTTTTTTTTGTATTTAATCTACAAGTTTTAGTTTTTAAGATATTTTGGCGAAATTTAATACACCGACCTTTTCTATGCCAAGGACGGACACCGGAGCAGACCAATTTTTCGAACACTTCCCATATAACAACTTATCTTGAAAATCAATTATATAGACAACTGCGTTATGCGAAGTATAAATATAATGTTAGGGTATTTAATGATGGAGTATGTCCAAGTTTGCTGTTTTTACTTGTTCTTTATTTACTTCTTTTTGTTAAGTGTTAAAAAAAAAACGATATTTGATTGAGAAAATATCAATATCAATATCGTAATAACATGTCGAAATGTAATTAATGGCTAGAAAGTTAATGCAGCTTAAGTTTTGAAAATGATTTCGATAATTGTTGTTTTTGTGATTGCAGTAATATCCTAAAGACAGAAGATGATGAGCACGAGACAGCATCGCAATACACGATCCATACCCAACTACCAAATTCAGAAAATACTATAAATAATGAAATGGAAAATGATATTTTGAAAGGGAAAAATCATATATACTCGATGTAAAACGACAACTATCGCGTGTACAGATGTGATCGGATAAAGAGTTCAACAGAAGGATGGATATTATATGTAAAACAGTGTACAATAGTGAGAAAAATGTTTGACGCAATTAACTTATAGCTAATATTTGTATAAGATTAGTTGTTTACTCAACTTCGTAACTTTTAAAATTTAGTTATGGGCTTTAGATTTAATTGCAAACCGTTCGCCTAAAATTAATTGATTTGCATAAGCAATGCACTGTAATGCGTGCTTTAAGAAGGCCTTCTATTCACCAAAAGTCTGAAGCGCGTAAAATTCTTTTTAATCGAATAATCTACTTCTTCTTCCTTGTTTTTCATTTTTACTATGATATTTGAAATATCGACGCACCAATGCATAAAGATATGCTTGTGTAAATTCTAGGCGTTCGGTAAGTTGGTTGGGAAAATTGTAAAATCGCTAAAGTCAACTATGAATTCACTGTAGTAATAAGCAAGGGTCCGACAATCCGGTACATACGAAGAGACTACTTAAGCATCTTTTATTAGTATTTACCACATATATATATTTTATTTATTTAGATAATTATATACGGCAGAAACGCAATATTAAATTAAAATTGTAAAATATATGAAATGAGGAACGGAATCGGGTATATGTTTATGATAATAGCGGAATCAGTTTAGCCATAACTGTCCTTCTGTCTGCTGTCTTAAATTGCACGAGGCACTCATAGTTAACGAAAAGCGGAACATAATTCGAGGCGCAATGTAACAAATATGAGTCTGACTTCATCATCACATTTGGTATGATATCACAAATAGTATTCTATATTTCATATTTATGAGAAATAAAAAAAAAAAAAATTTTTTTCCAATGAAAGCTGGAAATCTGAAGCTAGATAGGTGATTCGAATTCATTGGAAGTGAATTTTGCTACATATGAGCTTCTAAGTAGCGCACTTGTCTCTATCTATCTAAACATCATAACATAACAGTTAAATATATTAATGTACTCGGAAAATGTTGTCAAAAAAAAATATATATATATTTATATACGTTCCGTTAATCATAAGCTTAAGAGGCCATAAGATAGGCGTCTCTCGTCATTAATATGTTAATAAACAATCTTGCAAAGGATAAGACATAAAAGCAAAAAAAAACAAAGGGAATAAATAAATAAAATGCTGTGAATACTGGGCACTTAAACGGGCCTCGTTAATAGGGGAAATGTTATGAGCATAATTATTCAATAAATATAATTAGTCAATAAAATAACAACTGTTTAATAATTTTTAAGCATTTCAGGGATAAAAGTAGTAAAGCAATTGTGCCAACGTATTTTCCCACTACTGTAAATGCATGTATGTATATATATATATATATATATTCTGATTTATCCTAGATTATATGTATATGCAAGATGCGTAAAGGAGCTTATACGGCCGTAAGTGTTGTTAAAAATCAGGATTATATCACGTTATTTAATTAATAAAATTTTGCAATATAATATAAAAAAATAACTCATTATTATTTATTTTAATTTTAAATATTGTTAACGAATGCTTTTATTATAGTTATATATATATATATATATATTCTTTTTATAATGTACCCACCATAAAATAAAAAGAAAGAAAAACCTATAAACGACAGCTTGTCGATCAAAATTTGAAATCGATTTGAATAACTGAAGGAAACAAGTTTTCTTCAATAAAAAAAAGCAAAATTTATTTCCGTGAGTTGGGTATTAAAAACTTCTTCGCAAGGCGAATGGCGAATTTTGTGTTTTTTTTTTTATTTTTTTTTTTTTATTTTTAATTTATTAATAACAAATGAAATTTTGTAATAGCTTATCGAATGAATTATTCTGTTTTTATTAATAAATAAATAATATTTGTAACAAAATCCTGTACATACTAGAAAAATATAAATGTGCCGAAAGGAAAACTGTATTTATAAAATCAATAAATTGATGTTATTACGAAATACATTAGTTTCAAATTCATTTGTTTGTTTCTTCCGACACTCGGGGTGGAATGAATGCCTTTTTCATTTAAAACAAAGGAACATTTTTAATGTTTAAGATTTAATTGTGGGTTTCCAAATGTTTTCCCGTATTTACTTATCATGCGTTGAAAGGTAAATACTCCTCTTATGAAAGCACATTCGCTTTATTCAATCTCCAGAAATGTTGTGCAATATATTATCCGAAGATGACGCCTGCGATTTATTAATATTTAAAAATATTGGATCGGCAAATAATAATTCTACCGAAGGCTGTCATCCTAGTTGCAAGCGGCCCTTCCTGGATATCGTTTCAGTAATAGCTAAAATAATTACATGCCCTAAACAATATTGTCTAACACAATTCTGATTTTTGTATGAAACTACTATTATGGGTCAATTTTCATCATAACATATTTAAGATTAGACGTTTCTGCTCTGCAAATCGATCAATTTTTGTGAAAATTCTAATTAGAGTAGCATTCAAAAAATAGGCTGAGATAGTCCAAATTTGGTACAGTTAATTTTTTTACGTGAAACCTACTATTATGATATACTTTTCATCATGAAGTATTGAAAATTATACATTTTTATCGTGTGAGCTTCAGTTTTCGTTATATGAGAGCAGGTTCAAAAATTATCCCAGCCAATCCAAAGTTTTTATACCAATTTATTATAAATACTAACTAACTAAATACTAATACTTGATCACTTTTGCCGAGAAATTGTGAAAATTGCAATTTTGTGGGAAAAAGATTGCACCGATTCGAGCCATTTTCAATAGCATTCGCCCTACATGGACAGAAATCAGACGGATAGGCGGACAGGAGGACAGATAGGCTTAGATCTTAGAGATTTACTAGATATCAAACATCTTCTAAAGGATATGATATATATGACCATTTATAGAATAAGTCACAGTCTCGTTTGCAAAACGAGACAAAAAATTCAATTCATAAGTCCTTGCCGCTTAGTAAATTAAATTACGCGAGACTGAGATGTATAATGACATGCAGGGTGTCGCAAAATTTACTCAAGACTTGAATTAAATAGAAAACAGAGTAATTTTTTCATTGAATCATAATGTACGTAGGATAGGAGGACAGGGTTATGTACGGAATAGCACATCGAGCAAATTTACTTACTCGCCTACTCGCTTAGTTATCTAATGCACAAACACTGTGGCTATCAGTTTTCAAACGCAAATGTATTTCTTCTCGCAAGAACATATTTACTGTTATTTTTATAAAATTAATTTTTATAAAGTAAACTCTTGCGAGTTTTTACAATTGTCTTCCTAGCAAAAGAAAAAGAAGTAAAAAAATGTTGTCTTCTTCTATTCAGCATTTCCACCAACCAAAAATTCACTGAGATTCGTAAAAAAAGCCCAGTGTGAACACAAAGTTCTTTATTTGAGCCTTAGGTTAAGTTAGGATTAGTTTTTGTATATAATTATTATTATTTATTTATTGTATTATTTATATTTTTATTTATTCATTTGATATTTTATTTACATAAACTTTCCCTACAATGTTGCCAAATTTAATTTTAAAATTTAAATAACTTCATTGCACTTAAATGGTTTGTGTCTATATGTTTGGTTTGTGTCAAAAATTCCCTTCGATTGATCGGCGAAATCCCCAAAATGTATTTATGTATGAGATCCATCAACATTTTAATAAAATATATAGTCCGAACATATCTTCTAACCAATTCTGATATTTCCGAGATATTTCCCAGACTTCCGTGATAATATCCATTAATATATAAAAAACTATATAATAATGTTATTATTTTTATATTATTATATTATACAAATATATTGTTCTTTGCAACAACAAAATACATATGATTCTACTTTTGAAATGTAAACAAGAACATATGTAATATTCGTACATATTTCATTTTATTAATATTAATAAAAATATCGTTAATTTAGTTAATTTATTTGCTTTTGAGTTTAACGAAAGATCTGAGATCTTTCTTAATTGATTTTCTAATTTCATTTTTCGTAGATACTAGTTTTCAGAATGTCTCATATTAAAAATCAGTCGATAAAGTAGTGTTAATTAATTAGGTTAATCGCATCCTACCAAGCTAGAGTATTTCAATATTTTCGATTGTTGGTTTGCTGAGTAGAAGAAAAAGAAGAAGAGAAAGAAGATTATTTCAATACAATTACATATTTAGAGAATAAGGGAAACTAACATAGAGTGAAAGGCAAATTGACTACCGCGTTATAACTAATGAATTTACAATTGATCTCTAACTTGTGTTAAATTATCGAGATATGGGCTGCAAGAATTTAAATGTCTAGACGTAATACTTATCTGTTTTATGAAAAGACCCATTACCAAATACGTTTCAATAGTTTAATTTTCATACATATATATATATATATATATATATATGTATATGTATATGTATATGTATTAAAATGCATATATATATAAGCTTTTTTTATATATAAACACACACACACACACACACAAACATATATATACACATATATAAAATATATTATATATATGAAAAAGCTTGTAGTACCAACTTCCGTGCTTGCTCTTGCTATTTGTTGCTAACACGAGCCGTATTCATTTTATGTTTTGGTAATCATATCCCCAAAAAAACGATAAACTTACTCACATGGTATCACTACAGCCGACAATTTTTTTGCTATTTTAATAAAATAAAATTAAAAAAAAAAAAAAAAAGTATCCAAGAAATCTTAGGAAAATATTTAAAAAACAAAAGTGCATTTAGTTCAGAGACTTGTTAACAGCAACAATACAAAATATGGGTAAAGTTTAATTCAAAAAATTCCATTATTTTACAAATAATGATGTTAAACCATTCACGTAGATCGGAAACAAACAACATTTCTATCAAAAACAAATGACGTAGTGAATAGACATCAATAGCTTTGCATTACTAAGTTTATGTTTTCGTTCCATTTTCATCATTACAGGTGGTGTATTAAGTTATTTTCGTGGATTACTCGGTTCTAGAGAGATGCGTATATTAATACTGGGTTTAGATGGAGCCGGTAAGACAACTATCCTATATCGTTTACAAGTGGGAGAGGTGGTGACCACGATACCCACTATTGGCTTTAACGTAGAACAAGTTACATATAAAAATTTAAAATTTCAAGTTTGGGATTTGGGCGGACAAACCAGTATAAGGTAAACAGAATGAAAAAGAAAGGGAAAACTAAAGCTAAACTAAACCGTATCTCTATTGATTTATTTAGGCCCTATTGGCGTTGTTATTACAGCAATACAGATGCCATTATTTACGTAGTGGATTCTGCAGATCGCGATAGAATAGGAATTTCCAAAGATGAATTATTATATATGCTAAAGGTGCGATCGACGTCTCTTTTTAAATTGTTTTATTTTGATTTTTTAGAAAGATTGATTTTAGGAAGAAGAACTAGTCGGTGCCGTGTTAGTGGTATTGGCTAATAAGCAAGATATGGAAGGCTGCATGACAGTGGCTGAAGTGCATCATGCCTTGGGTTTGGAAAATTTAAAAAATCGTACTTTTCAAATATTTAAAACTTCAGCGACTAAAGGCGAAGGCCTAGACCAGGCCATGGATTGGCTTTCTAACACTTTACAAAGTCGCAAATAGTCTTATTTACTCTCTTCTCTGTATATTATTAATTGAAGAACATATTGGAGACAATTTTTCTCCCTTTCCAACGATGCAAGAAAACTCCTTTATTTTCCTTTATATACTACTTGTAATTTTAAGTAATCGCATATGCAATTAGTTTTCTAGGAGCTATTTCTCTTGTTAAAGAAATTTACAAAAAAAAAATAAATAAAAAAAAAATGTTTAGATATCCTCCCTCCTCTTCCTCTTACACCCCAATAAAACTTTCTATATTAATAGCTCCTTTTAAAAAGCAAAGTACATGGGAATAATACTTATACAAAAAATGAAAATTATATATACTTTGTAATATCGTATTCAAAGTCGAAGAAACAATAAATATCTAGAAAAAGAAGTGAGAAGTAATTTATTCATTTACAAAAGCAAAAAAAATAAATAAATAATTATCGAAAAAAATCAAAACAATATAATATTAACGTTTTTATTTATTAAAAGGTGTTCGAGATATATTCAATGTTTATTCAAAAAATTTCTCTTTTATTTCATCAATAAAATGTCTGACTTCTTATTACTATTATTTTCATTATTTTGCTTTTTCATTCAAATAGTAATTTTATTTTTAATTTCTGTTATTAGTTTTACTTAAAATTAAAATTTATTTTAGGAGAAATAAATAAACTTGTGATTGAGATTTAAAAAATAAATAAACAAATCTCGTCAAAACAAAAAAAAAAATGTCGTTACAAATTTTCTTTTACATATATAATATAATTAAAAAATTAATTTTTTGTTTAAAAGTTTATATAAAAAGAATGAAATAAACTTTAAATACACGAAATCTCTTAGTTCAGAAGTTATTTTGAACTCGCACAATTAGACTCCAAATACCTTTAGAAAAATGAATCTGTGCATATATACATAGTTGGTGACTAAGTTGAAAAAAAAAAAAACTGAATCTAATAAGCACAGTTAGAATGCCGATACGAAAATGATGGTTCATATTAAAATGGTGGTTACCATCCCCCACAGACAATAAGGAAAAAAAAATGTCAGATATTATATAAGTTTGTTATTTTTCTTTGCATTTCCAATCAGATAGGAATATAGCATTTGTATTAACAATCAGCTTCGAAATTATTTATTTCTCGTTTTAGGGTTGACATTATTAATTATGATCGTAAAGCAGCAAAATACGTCTACCGAGCACTTTTTAAAACATAACACGACGTGCTAAGGTGTTTTTTTGAAAAATGAGACACTCAGTTTAAGGAGGCGAGTATTTAAATAAAAAAGTTAAACAACTTAAAAAAAAAGAATATTTTTATATAAAAACTTTATGATTTATCGAAAGTTCAATACCTTCATAATAACTCCCTGATTTTTCTAGCTACAATAAGTACAATACATCAAAGTGAAATCCATCGATTTTATTATCATTTTTTAGCTAATACCGTTCAGGTAAACCAAAACGTTGCACACGTTTCTCTTTAGCATCCAAGTCCATGCGTATTTTTTGTCGCATGTAGAATATGGGGCAATCACGATTCGAACATAGGACTTCTTCATGCAAAGAACCTTGACAGCGTTGACATTCCGCCCACAAACGTGAAAATGTCTCTTCCATTTGACGTTTCGCGAGAACTTCGGTCATATAAAGTTCACGTATCTTGGGTTCACAATGCGGGCACAAAGCCGAATGTTCATAATCTTTAGGCAGTAAGGCCTTACAACCTAAACACGAAGACTTCTTAGTCATGAACCCAGCTAAGCCACCAACTTTAGACGTCACCACTGTTCGTGTGCGTGTATGTTCACCCTCTATAATTACAAAAAAATTTTAATTCTTGTTAAATAATTTTTTTTTTGAAATTTTTATACTTAGTAGAATCGACTCTGCTTTATCTCCAAGAATCGGTTCGAATATGCGCAGCAAAGGTTTACTAAGTTGCTGATCCAAGTAATAATTAGCATCAATAGGTATACAATTTTCCAACACGTATAACGGATCTTCTGCTTTTTGATAGGCTGGTGTATTTTTCGGAGCTGATATAATTACATAAGGCACACGATCGCCCAATTTGGGTGCG